>CAEFZX010013018.1:0-162014 GCA_903066825.1 Alfaro cultratus | reverse complement strand
AAGCCTTGAAAGATGCATAATTTTTTTTCAATAACATCACCTGCATTTAATCTCTTTTTAGGACAGTTGACTATCCACGTGGTGCAATACTAACATACTTGTACATTTTTAATGCAATAACTGCTGTATCTTTATGTCAGTGTCTGCACATAGGCAATGATGGCTTTCCAGTTGACAGACTGCAAGTTGTGAGGACTGAATACATTAGCAGTGATTAGTCAGCTGCTCCTGGGGGGCTTGTGGCTCTGAGCGAGATCAAACAGCAGCTCTGTCCGACTTTTCCAGCTCTATAGGTGCACCGCATGCCTACCACTCAGTCTATGTTGCAGACTTTCTGACTGTCACTTCATTTACTTCTCTTCCTGCTAAAGTTCCTGTTTTCTTATCACAGCATCTCCGTCGCAGCCAGCTGTTGGCCGACCCCTTATCTATGTGTCGTTTGATATGGGAGCGAAATCTCTAATCTGGGTGTCTGTGCTCACAGCAACTCCCAGTAAGATAAACACGGGCAATCCCTTTGTACGTACTCTAACCCTCCAAAAATACCAGCAGCAAACATATGTCGAGACCCAGTTTTTCCACGAGCACTGAGCCGTCGCATCAAATCAACACCTGACCGCAAACGAAAAAACAAAACAAAAAAACATGTTGCACACGTGTCACACAGCCTACTTCAAACTAATACAAATGAGCTACTTTCATTACCATAATGTAGGGGTTGTATGTTGATTTTTTTTCTATTTCCAGTGCCTATGTTTTGCTCTTTAAATACCGATTGCAATTACATGAACTGCCTCTTACTGAATCCTGTGACAACAAGCATCTACACCACTTCAAAGCGCGTCGACAGCACCTTGGAATGGAACAGGCATCTAAAAAAATATTCTGACGTTTCTCACCAGAGACTAATGACAAGAAATCCAAAGCAGAAAATAAACATTCATTAAACATAAAACAGCTTTTTTTTTTTTTTTTTTTTTTGAACCAGCCCACCTAACATATACACACTTCTCTCCTCCCTATCGGATTCCAGAGCTGTGAAAGAGACAGATGGTTGCCATAGCAACTATCTTTGCACACAGCTAAGAATGCATTTCAGTGCAAGAGCGCATCTGTTTCTGTCCGGCCGTGCACAGATCTGGCGCGCCCCCTTCCCCATCGTACGGAGAAAAGCCAGAGAAAAGCATGTGTGCTGCAGGCGGGGGGACTGGACAGAACAGGAGAGAGTATTAATAGGCCCAGGTAGCAGGTGGGGAAGGAAAAAGAAGAAGAAAAAATGGCAGTTCTTATTTCATCTAAATTCTTGAGCTATATATTTTACTTCACTTAGATGTAAAAAAAAAAATCTTTCAGGGTAAATACAGCTCAAGAAATGCAGAAATAAAAGGTTAAAATAAAGCACAAAACCCAACACAAGCACAGATTCCTCACAACCAGGTGATGGAAGAGGGAGCATGAGATCAGATGAGGCAAATTCACATTCCTGCTGAGCATATTTCAGATCTTATCTGTGCAACACCACTTCAGGTGTTTTATAAATAAAAGCACAAAAGCAATCAGGAGCCAGGGCTTTAAGTGAGATTAGGCTTTAATCTTTACACTATTTTGGACAAAGTTACAAATTAATAAGCAAAGTGTTGTGGACCTATTATATGTTCAGACAACAAAGTTTTAGAGAGTTTTTATTCATACTGAAGAACGTATTTGTTTCTTCGGGATAAACTGCATTGCTTTCCCAGTGGGCTGTGTAATATACATCTGCATAACTGTTTAAAATTTTAATATTTAATTTTAAGGAATATATAAAAGGTGCATTTGTTAAAGTAGCATGTATTGTATACAATCTTAGCTCTGACATTTCTAAAAGACAGTAGGCATTTCCAGAACCAGCATGACCAATGACAGACAAAACAGAGGAACTTTCTTGGACTGCTATCAGCCTTCCAGTTTTATGTTGGAAATTTCACTTTCTTGCAGTCATAGATATGTTCGGACATGTTGTTGTAGAAAACGGTTCTCTTTTAATTAGCTCTGTGCTCTAACTTATTACTTCATGTAACACTTCAACTATTTTGTAAATAGCTCAGTCTAAGTATTCTTCTACTACCCATTATAGAATGTTGTCAACATGACCCACAAGTGATTGAATGTGGCGCAGTCAAGGACTGGAAAAAGATAAGATTTTACAGATTTCAGTCAATCAGAGCTGATCAACCTGGAATTAATCTAATTCCTATCCACAGACAGTTTATTGGTGCATCTCTAACTATCAAATGGAGAAAAAAATCCTCCAACTCAAAAAGTGCAGACAAATACACTGTCCACATTTACTGGACATCTCTACCTGAGATTATTTCATTAATTTAGGAATTTCTTCACCGTAAGAATGCAATATCAAAAATGCAAAAGTTAAGTTAGTCTCTTGACAAATTATGTCCCTGTGGGACATCATTTGCAGAAATCTTAATCTGCAGTATTATTGTGAGTGATGGGTCTAAAGATGAGTGCCTAAAGCTTGACCCCTGCACCTGCAGTTAAGACTCTAAGCAGGCAACAATTGGTTACATTAGCACTGAAGAAGCCTCCTTAAATGTTCAGTCTTTCTTGTGGCAGCATTTAGGGTTTTCAGTGGAGAAAAGAAACCATAGCAGAGTGAAAGTGAAGATATCAACCTATTACCAGCACTGTAAGTCTACATTAACCCTTAGCTGCAATAACGCAGACATTTTACAAAGGCTTCAGAGCTTCCAGTTAATCTTATCAAATTTAATGTCTCTACACACAGAGCCCTGCAGCTGGTTATGATGTTGAGTTGTTCCTTTCCACTGTCACCACATCACCCAGAAAGCAGATCAGAATTTAGATAGACTTTTTAACAATTGGTATTTTTTGATAGTCTATTGTCCACTGCATTGCTATATATAATCAGTGGTCACTTAATTAGGTACATCTGTTAAATTGCTTGCTTACATAAGTAGTGAGTCAGTCCATCATATTGCAGCATTTATATAGATGCATTTAGGGATCTTTATAGAAGTGGGGAATGCAAACTGCAGAAGCTCAAACCATAAAGTGGAAGAAACTGCATATAAGTGACTTTAAACTTGACATGACTGTTGATGCCAGAGAAATTCAGAAACTGCTTATCTGCTGGGACTTTCAAGCACAACATTCTTTTTGGTTTAGAAAGAATGGGCAGAGAAAGAGAAAATAGGCAGTTGTGTAGAAGAAAATGCCAAGGTATGCAAAATACTCTTGAACACACAACACTTTGACCCTTTAAACAGATATGCTACAGTGCAGAAAAAAAAGAAGAAGAAGAAGAAGAAGAAACTTAGGCTACAATTCAAAGAGGTTAGACAAAATGAAACACTAACAGACTGGGAAATTGTTTGTTGGTCTGATGAGTCTTGATCAGCTGCTGCAATCAGATGGGAGAGCCGGGATAAGGAGTAAACAACATAAAAACATGAATTCATCCTGTGCGTTAATGGATCATGCTGCTGCTGGTGGTGGTATAATGGTGTGGGGGATTCTTCTTGGCACTTTTGGACATTACTACCAAGTAAACATCATTTCAATGCCACAGCCTGCCTGAAAGTTGCGGCTCATCATATCAATTTCTTTATGAGCACAGGGCTACCGGATGGTTACTTTCAGTTGGTTATTGCATAAGTCAGATCACAAAGAACACAAAGCTCAGATCACTTCTAACTGGTTTTTTGAACATGAAAATGAGTTAACTCATATCCAAACGCCTCCACAGTCATCAGATCTCAATCCAACAGAGAACATTTGGGATGTGGTGGAACATTATGGATGTGCAGCCAACAAATATGCAGCAACTGCGTGAAGACAATTTCTGAATACAGACCAAAACCTCAGAGCAATGTTTCAAGCAACTGAATGATGCGGTTTTAAAAGTAAAGGGGTGTTAAACCGGTACTGCGAAGGTGTACCTAATAAATTGGTAGATGAATGTGGTTAGAAGGAATCAAATCACATCAAACTAGTTTCTTGAACGTGAAAATTAGTTAACTCATTGCTTTATACAGTTTTTTGAGATGATTGTTGTTTTAAAGTGTTTCTAGAGGCTGAAGAAAATTTCGACCTGTGCTCAAAGCAAGGCCACTGCACGACATAGAAACATACAGGAAACAGAGGATTTTATTTGTAGTCTGAGGCTGTTCCAGACTGTTAGAGCACAGCTTCTCTCCAACATCATCATGAATGCTTTCCATCCATTATGAATGATAGATTGCTTGTGGCAAATTTCACAAGCCATCTTGCAAAATATTCGCAATATTTATGAGCCTACAAATGATTTTTTTTGTAGGCCATAAAAATAAATAATAATAAAAAAAAAAACATCAGCTGATACCTACACTCCTCCAGGCGACAGTCAATGTCAGAAGCAGCAGCGGCTGCAGCAGAGTGTGGACTGGCAAGCAATCAAGTGTTTAAGTCACTGCCCTGCTGTTACACATGCCAAGGAGGCCTTGTTAAGAGCTCAGACCTCCATCTGTCCACCTGGGAGGTATGAGTACTCACCCTTGAAAAAAACTCATCTCGGCCCTCCCGGCTGCTTTTCAGCTTGAGTTATTACTCCACACACGCAGAGAATTCCTGAATGTAATCAACCGCTTCCTCTGTCGATTGTAGTGCAGAGCACCATTTCATCCCTGATATGTCACATCTTACAGCAGCTCTTGGCAGCTCATAGCTCATATGTCACAGTCTATTTCATAGGAATGATGCAAAAAAGAGAGGGTCAAGAGTTATACAAGCCATGCAAAAACAAAAATAATGAAAAAAAAAAAAAAAACGACTGCAAATCTTCAAATTTGTCTAGAGGTTTAAAATCAAATTGAAATACGTTCCAGTGTAAATCACATACTTAGAATTCCCGCTGGGCAGAAATTCAGCAGAAGAGGCCGACAGAAGGAGAAGGCGGGTAGTGCTCTCTCAACCATTTTTTCCTAAATCACACAAGGTAAGCCCCGAGGCACCCCATTGTTGCTCCACTCACGTATTAAGTCCTGGCCCGAAGTGCTGAGGTCCACAAAGCCAACAGAGGTTGAGCCAACAAGACACAAGAGCGCGGGCCAAAACCGCGACGCGAGAAAGCAGATATATATCAGAGCGCTGTCCTCAAGTAAACTGCTTTAATGTCCGCCCTGATTGAGGAAGGGAGGAGAGCGTCGGTTTGACAGGGCTGTCCGTGGCAGAGGGGAGGGGGGGGGCATATGCGTGTGTGTGGGGGGGTGGATAGGAAACTGGACCGTCTGCGGGATTAACGAGCAAAAAGCCGGCAGTGAAGTTAACAGAAAACGGCGGTGGCACTCAAATGAGCTCCGAGAAAGCAGCAAGGGAGGATTAAAGAGGCAAAGTGGGAGGAGGCAGCGAGGGTGGGCACAGGCAAAGCTATCTGATTAATGATCTTAGCCATGTTTTCATCTTACAGCATCCAGAAGAAAATATGTCAAACAGATAAGTTTTCCCCTCTCTGTTTTTGTGCCTCTACAATTGTAGTCACACAACATGCAGAAACAACAAAATGAGGGATGAGCTGGCCAACAAAAAAAAAAAAAAACTTACCAGGGCAGTATGTGTCCAGGTCTGTATTCTTGGCAGTAGCAGAGGTGTGTGTAGGGGAGCCAAGCTCTGATTGTGGAATGCGAGGGCTCTCCACAAACTTTGCTTTCCGCAGTGGGGCTGGGAGCAGAAAGCACATGCAAACACACGCAGACACAAGCAGAGAAGGAGACAACACACACAGACACACACACACGCATTCAATAGGGAGATGGTGGAGAACAAGAAAGAGAGAAGTGACAGGAACAGGACAGAAAGAGGGGGGGAGACAGAGCTTATGAACTTGGAGAAGCACACTGATAAAATGACAACATCCTGCAGGCTTTTCTATGAAGTTTTGTTTGACAAAGCTCAAGCATGAGTAAACATGGAGCATGGGCAATCAAGAAACGGCACAAGAGAAACCAGCATCACCCTCACATAACATCAGCCCACTGACGAAATCTAAAAATACCTCCATACACCATGTTCCCTGGCCAACATTTACCACAACACAGAGAAACGATCCAGGAAAGATGCACTTAATGGATAAAGAGGAGTACGTGTGTTTTGTCCATTGGGTCCATAATCACACCAAGAATGCCAGTGATGTTCACCGGCGCAAAACTGAAGCGTCAAATGGGAAATTTACAGTAGAAAAAGATGTGGGTGGCGTTTGTGACGTAATCACAAGAAAAATAGCTCCGCTGCAAAGACAGAGTTGTTAGTGGTTGTGCGTAAACATTGAAAACAATGGCAGCCATAATCTTCAGTCAGTGCGTCCTTTCAGTGTGTGGAGCAACTTTTCTGAGGCGTTGTGAAAATCGCAGCCTGTTCTCTTGAACCAACTCAACAAAGATAAGATTTAGAGTTGCACCACAATCTGACGGTTTTCAATATGATTATCAGTGACAGGATGGTTGAAAACTCAAACACCCGATTTTTGTCTGATCAGTGAACTCATCATACCATCTAAAAACAACTACACTTTTTGGTGTGAGTAAGAAGGATCCCAAAGTAAGCAGTTTACATTGTGGTGCATAAAAAGTCAGATGAAACACAAAATATGCTAGAAGCTAATTCAGAGGAAACTATTTTCAACAATACGTCTGCAGCTCATTCAGGATGAGAGTGAAAGACTTTCAGCAGAAAACGAGGGTTCAACAAGTTCAGCAAAGTTGCTGGGTTTAATCTTTTTAGGCTTTCAGCTTCCGTCATGGCACATGTTGGATTTGGTAAATTTGACAAATTATCACAATCTCATAAGGCTATAAGTAATATTTGTCATCTTAATCGCTGCCTTAATCGCTAATATAATATGCTTAAGATCTGCTAACTCTGTCATTATTTTTTATTGTGAAACAGTAAAACCTTGTTTTGGAATCATTGTTACACAAGCAACATGAGCTCAGCCTTTTTCCTGATGTAAGTAATTACTGACTGCTCACAGCAGGAAGACCAGAAAAAAATAATTTGAATGCTGAGGAAATTGAAATTTCCAAAAAACACTACAAGGAGGTCAAAACATACACCGGTAATTGTCTAATAACATTTGATCAGTCTGTTAAAACTTTTTCAATATGTATGTCACAAGATCTCAAAGTATTAAAATGTCACAGTGCTTCTTATCTCAAGAAAATGAATTCCTACACCAGTATCCAATTGCTGCTAGCATATGTTATTGGGTATAAGTTTGCCTTGAAGAATACTTCACTAGTTTTAAATCATTTGTGTTACAACATCTTGGGCAGCAGGCTTAAAAATGACAGAAAATGACAATAAAAAAGCTCTGAAAAGAGACTCTACTTTAGTCTAAATGCAAAACGCTCTGTGTGGAGGAAAAACCATCAATGCACATCACACCCAACACAACATCCCCATAGTGACACATTGAGGTATTTGGCATAAATCGACTATAGATGTATATTGATAATATGGCCCATTAGACCATTAAAACTAAATATTTATTATATTTGTGCGAATACACAAAAAAGACTATTTTAATGCAATGTAAGACAGTAGACATAACACTGGAGATTCAGTTAACAGATTCCACTAATCTGTCCTCCATTTGATGAACTTTGACATCATAATGCAAAAGATTTAGACTGACCAAACTTTATCTTGATAATACTGAGATTTATTAAAACAGTTTGCAATCTATGACACTTTCATTCTATTTGTAAAAAAGGAGAAAAGGTCAATTGTGATTCTGTTTCTGGAATTGGGGCCAACCTAGATGGGAGGCTTTTTTTTTTTTATTTCCAACCTTTTCTACTCTCTGTACGCATGGAGGTTTGAGATGGGTAATGACTGAGCATAATTTACTCTTAATCAACTAATCTGGTTAAACAAGGGTTTTAGGATAGATTATATCCTGCACCCTGCAACTGTTAACCATTATGGGTCAGCGCACATGTCCAAAGCAATCCAGCGGAGAAGCGCAGTGCTGAACCAGTCAGCAGTGAGCAAAGAGCCATGAGCAGCAACTTAAACATATGTTCAATGAAGAATGACTGCATGACTTGAATGAGTTTCTCCACACTCACAATTGGGTTTCATGTTATGTTTAATGTCAGGATAATGTATCAGCCTGTAGTGAATGGATATAGAGCCAGGCGTTCTTTATAAATATAAGCTGAATCAGAAGAGACTGATACACACAGAGTACATGCTCTACAAGAAATAAATATTATTACTGCATGCCACTATTATTACCATCATCCTTTCTATTAAAGCAAGGCTGCAGACTTCCACTGTCAGATATGTCAGATTTATTCTGGGTGGCATTACTAAGCTTCATTTTATCCTAACAAGAGAGTTTCTAGGCATAGTAAAAGCTCTGAAGAGGCATGAATAGATGCAGACGTACTCACAAGAAACGTCAGCAAGGTGACAAAACCTCCAATCAGGATGCCTGCATAATGATGTTCAACTGGTAAAAAAAAAATATCCTGCAACTATGAGACCTGTTACATTTAGTGGATTCTTTTCAGCTTTTTCTCCTTATGATGTACACTGCTCATGCATAAACATACAAGCAACTGTCTAGTAATGTATTGGTTCCATTTTTGGTGCAAAAACAGCCCAGACCCATCGAGGCCTGGACTAGACCTCTGAGTGTCTGCTATGGTATCTTGTACCAAGATTTTAGAAACGGATTATTTACAAAAAACAAAAGAAAAAAGAAAAACAATAAAGATTTCAAAGAAAATACCAACATCACGAGTTAAAAATTAAGAATTACAGCACTCTGAAAGGAGAAATTATGGAGTCATTTAAGTGATTCATGATTATTCAAAAATGTTTTAAATTTGATAATGCAATAATAAAAAAATATATATATAAAAATTTCTAATTGACAGAAACTATAAACCATATTGATGGTTTATTCACTGCAATCACAATCACTGCAAAAATGATTGCGGCTATTTAAAATATTTGTAGCGAAATAAGCATAAATCAAGTTATAGGCCAATACAAAGTTAAGACCAAGATTAGAACCACTTAAAAATTTGAAGACAGAAACCATCTAAACCAACTTCAATAGAAGAAACATCCCACAGTAAAACTTTAAGACCAAATTAAGAAGTTAAAAATAACTCCTCCTTATAAAAACTTAAACGCTTAGAAATCTTGACGAATCTGTAAAATCCAGGCCTTACAAATAAACTCGGGTTCTTTCTGGCCGAGTGAACTCTCCGGATCTATGAGAAGAAGCATTCTCTGCTATTCTTGAAGTGTTAATACTGTCCAGCTATGGACTGGAGAGAAGTCTGTTAATTGACTACATCCAGGAAGTGAGCCAGCACAGATGCCACAGAGAAAGTACAGCTGACAGCCAGAGGAAGAAGAGGGAATCCAGGTTTTTCATGGCCAGATCGACTGTCATCACAGCGACTGTCACTTGAAAAAGGCTCAACGTTTCTGCCTGTCCAACCGATTTACATGCTGATTTCTTTGGCTAGTATCAGAAACAGAGGTGTCAGTTTTAACACGTGTATAAGCTTTCTATGAAGGTAATTAAATGATGGTTTTGTTCTTTTGTTCAACATGCGTCTTGCCACTTCTCTTTAAAGTTTAAAGTTGTCAAAGGGGATTACGGTAGTTTCTATTGCTTCAAAAACATTCTTCTTGCTTTCAAATTCCAGTTTCTGGTCACAAAATGACCAGAAAATGGACACATCACAAAATGATTTGTCCATTTATTTGCAGCAAAGTTTCTGTCTTCAGTTTGTGCTTCTGGCAATTAAGCAGTTGGATATAAATTGCAGCTGTAGACAGAGAGTGCCACCAAAGTAGCACAAACTGAAGCCAAAAGCTTGCACAGAATACATAAAAAGCATTCAGAGCCTATGCTGCATATTAAGAACTCTAACTTCTCCATATTTTGGCTTAAAACCACATTAAAACTTCAGACTTCAACTTTACAAATGTACAATTGAACAAATAAAAATATAATGCATGTGGTGTGCCTTTACTCTCCCTGATGCATTGCTCACACAACCAGAATTTACTGGAATGCTTTTACCAGCTTTACTGATCTCCAGAATAAAATTGCCAATTCTTCTTGTCAAAAATAGCCAAAAATAGCCAAATTGTATAAGGAGCATCTGTGAACAACAATTTTCAAGTCTTGCCACACATTCAAGGTTCGGATCTAAATCCCTACTTTGACTGGGCAATTCTAACCCGTGGATATGCATTGTTCTAAACCATTAAATTGTAGCTATATTTTTGGGAACGTTGGTCTGGTGGAAGCTGAATTTCTAACCCGGTTTGAAGTCTTTTACAACTTCTAATAGGTTTTTCTCCTGTTTTAACCTGAAATTAGGCCCCTCTATTTTCACATAAACTCTGACCAGCTTCATTGTCCCATCTAAAAAAAGAAAAACCCACAGAATGATGCTGCCAATACCATGTGACACAATGTGGATGAAGTACAAAGTGTGATGTACAGTGCTACAGATACCATTTTCATGGACGCCAAATATTTCCATTTTGACATTTGATGAGAGTACCTTTCCCCACATGGTTTGTGCCAAACTGTAAACTTCGCTTCTTACGGTCTTAGTTCAATAATGTCTTTCTTCTTTCGACTCTTCTATAAAAACATCTGATTTTTTCAGTGCACAACTAATCATTCTGTCAACAGATTCTTCCACCAGATCAGTGGATCTCTGGAACTTCTGCAGAGACCACAAACCTCTTGGCTGCTTCTCAGGTAAATCCTTTCTTTGACTACCAGGACAGTTTAGGTGAATAGCATCTTAATAGGTTTACAGTTGCATCATACGTTTTTCCATTTATACATCTTGGACCGCATAAATACTTTGTGCTGTGAGATATCAAAACCTTAGGATACTGTTTTTGAACTCAACTTTACTTTAAACCTCTCCACAATTTTCTCTCTGACCTGCCTGCTGTGTTTCCTTTGTCTCCATGATGCTGCTTGCTCTCTAACAAACCCAAACACCTGTGTTTATACTGGGATTTAATGAAAAACTGATGGAATCTGTTCACTTGGGTGAGTCAGATGTCAGATTATAGATGGCTTGTATGCAAGAATACGTCTTAGACAATGATTTACTTTTTAAAAACCATGAATGAATTTCTAATACTTTCCAGTCAGAGCATGTGAATGCTTTTTCAAGGCACTATATTTGCCCTGTGTCATTATTAAGCAAAGCAATACTGGTCTGAAGTCTGCAGGGATAATTTATTTATTTATTTATTTTTATTTTATTTTAAATTCTCTTACATTTCACAATATTTTTTAATCAACTTCTGAACAATTAAGAACTATTGCTTTCATGTGACAGAAAAGAAAACCCCAAAAGACAATTGTAAAAAATTTCAAATGCTTCACTTTCAGTTGCAACAGCCAATCTGACACTTTAAAAGACGCTTTTGTCACTCAGGAATATGCATTTTTGAGAGCAGCAGATTACCATGTCCTTTGTTTGCCGTGTCTCTGATCTCACCTCTACAAAGAAGAAGCTCAGTCTCTACTCTATTGGAGTAAATCCTCCCTATATCACTGGCTCCAGGGGAGTAAATCCCATGGACTCCTCTCCGGCAGCTCCGTTGTCAGCTCGTGCCAGGTTGAGGAAGGGTGACAGTGTGATGGATGGCAGCAGGCAAATCCACTCCTCTAATGAGTTATGAATAAATGTATCTTGTCTTGCATGTGCAGATCCACGTGGCCGTGAAATGGATATTTGTTACGCGCCATGCATGCGAGGGTGTGAATATGAATATGCATGTGACATGTATGCAAGTGCACATGTGAGCTTATGATAAGAAATGGTGCAGAAAAAAAACAAAACTGTCACAACAAAACTCTGTGTGAAATGTACAAAGTTGATATCTATTCCTGAGACTATCAGCTTTTGATTAAGTGATCCACAGAAAATAAAACAAAATTAGTGTTCTTGAGTATGACAGTTGAGTCATGTATTTGATAAATGGATCACGAGCTCTGAATAAGAACAAGAAGCTAAAGTATGCAACGCACATTTCCTCACTGCTTCTGGAAATGTTCTAATACGCAGGAGTCCTTCTACAGCGATAAATTACCATTTCTGCCACCGTCTCCATTACATACGACCACTCAGACAAAAACGCTGGAACCTACACACGCATGCATTAACATACGCACAGTGATGATGTGGGTGAGGACATACATTGGATCGCTGTCTGCAAACCCAAGCAGAGCTCTGCAGAAACCCAACACGCCGTCTCTATGGCAACAGCAGAGAACAGGGAAAGAAAAAAAAGGGGGGGAGTGGGAGAATTGTCCACCTCTTGAAGGTGGTGATAACACATGGAGAGGCCAGCTTCATCAACACTAAAAGCCTGCGATGCCTTTGCTTAAATGTAATCAAAGAAGCTCTTTGTCTTGATTGATCTTAGTCAATTTACAGGAGCAGTTCTTCCTGTTTTCAACTCAATTCAACCAGCTTGGTTTTTAAGGACTTAAGTGGCCAAGGTTCTGCTCCTTTATGTTCAAGCCAGTCTGCTATTACCCAGAGTCAGACAGGGACGATCTGACAGTTTCTTTACATTATAAGTTGCATTTAAGGCTGTTTCATTGAAAATATTAATTTGCAAGTTTTGATTAAAGTGAAACAAAACATATCACTGTTCTATCTATGTGAAAAGGTCAAGCTCATGCTAATGTTTCAAACATTTTCTGCACATTTTCCTCTTCAAAATGTCAGACTTTTCCAGGATCAGGCTTTCGCATTCCTCATATAAATGGCACAAACCATGAAGTCAACTAGTTCTATCAACTGATGCGTTTCCTAGGCTGTGTGATTCCTACACCTGACTTCACAACTCGTTACTCTTTACTAGTTGAAAGGTTGGAATGATGAGGTTTGTCCACACCAGTAGCGTAATGACAGTATTGATTACAATTAGTCAGCACTTTCCTCATGTTTTTCGCATTCATCCTCCATTATGCTGTCCAACATTGTCTGTTATAGGTATTTGTACAAATAAAACAAATACATCAGGTTATGGCTAACATATTTTAGCCGTAATGTGCATTGCAAAAGAGACCCAATCACTGCAATATGTTGTGAAGCTCTGGTTGACAATCTTGAAGAATGGAATTATATCATGTTTATTACTTAAAAGAGGCATTCTGTGGTAATTTGATGCGCAAGGCAAAAAAAAAATCTAACTCACGATAGACTCAGCTACTTTTCTTGTCAACCTAAAAAACATGTTGCTGCCCACTGCAGAAATATCCTTTATATGTAAAAAAGAACATTTTAGCATATTAGTATTTTGTGACACTAGTACTCTAGAAGTACTTAAGGATTGACTCATAGTAATAAGCAAAACAAAAAATGGTTTCATATTGCTCCAAAGGAAATTTGTCTGAAATGATCTGAAAACTACATTTCTTGTAAACAGAGCCAAAATAATAATTGATACATAATATAAGTAAAATTAAGTTGAATAATCAAGCGTTTACATTCATTTAGCATCAGTAGTAAGCAGGAGTAAGTGTTGGTTTCCATTAAAAGAATGCTGGCAGAAACTATTGTGCAAGTATCGTGTTGTATTGTGGTATTTTTCATCAAGGTTGTCACACCATGAGAATTCACCCTGGGCCCTTACACTTATGTGTCTTCTGCAGCCAATCAGAAGTGTCGTCTGTAAGCGTTGATGATGAAGAGGATGTTCAAAGATGTTCAGAAAACTACTGGTGAAAACAAAGAGTGGAAAAATACTGAGAGAGATGGGAAAAAAAGCTGCTATTTGTGGTTAGATTGTGTAAGGAGGGAAACATCCAAGGTACATAAAAGGTCGGACAACAGGCATATTTACTTTTGGGAAGGCTTTTGTGATGTTAAATGTTGTGTAGCAGAAAGATTAAGAGAACACAAGGAGCAGGAGGGAAGTTTAACAGATATCTGCTCATACTGTGCAAAATAGTATGATAAACAATGCTGAAATAGGCGCATTGAGAAGGTGACTTAAATTGACAATCCCAAAACAGATGGGAGAAGCAGTGACACAAACAAGTACATATCTTGTCACTATGCAAATAACACATTTTTACTTTGTTTTTCGAGTCTTTTGACACCATATCTGTTTGAACCAGAAGCAGGAGGGCTTGTAATCACACAGGATGAGAACTGGAGTACTTGAGAGTTGATCAGTTAGCCAGTCCTTACATCTGACCCAGAGACTTGATCCCCGTGTGCTCATCAGTAATCCGGCTCAGAGACCACATATGATTTTGTGTGCAATCCATGTTGACTTGTCAAGCAAATACAATGCAGACCAGATGTTGCGGTGGCACACAGAAGCCTCTGACAACAAGCGCAGACTGCACGTCCATTAGATAAGATGCCTCTTCCTCCTATTTTAATCATGTGTGCGTGAGTGTGGCTGAGCGTGAGGCTGTCTGCACACGTGCACATGCGGATTCATTATTACAGCCTAGGGAGGATTAGCAGAGCAAGGTGAGGCGCAGCCAGAATTTTAAGAGGGCTACGGAAGGGGTATGATTTCTAAGAATGCTTATTAAGAGAGCTCTCCTGAACACAAAAAGCTGCTAATTTACCGTTTCACATAGTCTTAGCTGGGCCTGGATTAGAGCCTTGGCAGAAAACAAAGTGATCCTAAAGGTATTTCTGATCCAAGAAGCAGTTTATAATCATAAACACTTTATTTATATAAAGTAATATTTGGAAATAGACCAGCTTTGTGAAAAAAAAATACAAAAAAACCCAAAACAAAAAACATAAATTGCATTTGCTTTACACAGATGAGAGACAGATGATCTCCCATCACAGTTTGACATGTTACAAACTCAACCTTTATTACGTTTTGTTGGGATTTAGACCAATACAAATGTGTGCGGAATTGTGAAGTGAAAGAAAAGGGATAAATACTTTGTCTGATCTTCTGACTCGATGCAGAGCTCCGTTTGGAGGAAAATTAACTCTATATATCAAACTAAACACACCATCCCCAAAGTGATGGCAGCATCACACTCAGGGGTGGCATTTCTCCAGCAGGGTTAGAGGATCTCCTCAGGTTGATGGATAAATGGATGAATGCAACCAAATGCAGGAAAATGCAGGGAAAAAAAGCTGCTAGAAGCTGAGGATGTATCTGTTTTCTGGATTTTATAGTAGACTTTCGGTAAAAGTTTTTATCTCAAGTTCCCACGCTTTTTCATCATTTTTTTAAGAGTATTAAAATTATTAAAAATCTCTGCCTTTTCCGATGTTTAAGCATAAACCTTCAGCTTGGCATTATTTATATTAAAATATTTTAATAGATCTTATGTTGCACAGATTCACCACATCTCTTTGTACTAATTTCTTTTTTTGGTTTAGTTTCGTCTATATTCCAGTAATGTTTATCTTCTGCGGGCTTTCTAACCATCTGTCCAGTCTCGTTCACGAACGCTTCATCTGTGATGCGGCGTGGCCTTGTGACTCAGCTGTAAAAGCGCAGCGGCTATTGTTAACGCAGAGCATTTTTGACGCTGTTAACTTTCCTTCCTTCTGGATTCCCTCCGTCAGCGCGGAATTGTTGACGCACAAGAGCGACCGTGAACGTTCCCTTTCAAAGCCCTCAATGAGAGAACTCTTGAATACGGCTGAAAGCTGTAAAGTTACCCGTGAAATCGCTTTAGGAGAGTAGCATAATTGGCGAGGACGCCACTTGATAAGGTGGTCTAATAATAGCAGCGCTGCTGTGACCTTTATTCCAGCTGGAGTTCACCCCCTTGAGGAGATATTTATAACCTCCCACTAGAGAACTCTACCCTTTGTCATTGAGAAAATTAGCATGAGCAGGATGTTTAGTTCAGCCTGATGTTATTTAATTAAGAACTTTCTTAAAATAAAAACAAAACGGCAAACAGAGACGCGCTTTGCTGATACTGGCTTTTGATTTCCAGCTGCTCTGATTAAGAGGCTTTTGATAATCTGTGCAACACAAAACAAAAAGCATCAGAGGCCATGAAAAATCTTTAACATCTGATAAAAACTAATCATTTGCTGTCGCTATGAAACCCTTTGGACTATGACGCCAACAAACGCCTCAAAGCAGACCATGCAGTGACCGAGTAAATACTTTAACAATGGACAGACGAGAGGTGAATGTTAACGCAGAGGACGGTGTTATCATGATGTCTTGGTGAAATGGTCTGCAGTTGATTGGATTTACATGGAAACACAACATTATGAAACCGTATCTCAGTGGGAAACGTTTGCTTAGCTTCCCACCAGCAGGATTCACAGAAAGCACTGAGGTGGTATATGTAACCCACTGCTCTGTTTTGTAAGCAAATTCTTATCATTGCTAATAATAGCACACTGCGGGTTTCTCTTCTCCACTCCACAGCCTTTTCATGTTCCCAGAAAGAAAAGCTAAATATCCAGAAAAAAAAAAAAATAAATTAGGCAAAAAAATTAAATAAATAAACCCTTCAGGGAAAGTTATTCAAGTATTCAAATTTAAAACACACAGAATAAATGACAATTTTAAATTAGATGTTAGTCTAAGTAAAAATGTGTTTATTTTGATACAAATCTAAATGTGGTGATCTGAAGAAATTAAGACTGAATTAATGTCGGTTGTGTTAATAAAATAAAGAACTAGGCATTTTTATATTTGTCATATTCAAATCACAAATGACAATAAATTTTATTGTGATTTTACCTAAGACATAATAGAATAATGATAAAGAAAAAATACTCAAAAAAGAGTAATAAAATCATAAGAACATTATCCCAACCTTAAGGCTTGCAAGAGTAAACGTCATGCTATAGGATGCTTTTCTGCAAAGGGAACAGAACGATCACACTATATTAAAGAGAAGACAGATGAAACCATGTATGGCGAGATTTCGTAATAACAACCTCCTTCCCTCAAGATGGATCATGGCCGAATATTCTAGCATCACAATGGCCCAAAACAAACTTTCAAGGTAAATCAGAAAAACCTTTGCAAGAAGTATTTTACAGTCCTGGAGTGGCCTAGCCGTTCCCCAGACCTGAACATGAAAGAAGATGCTTGTAGGAAGCTAAAACTTCACGTTGCCCAGCAACAGCCCTGAAACATGAATAATCTGAAGAAGATCTGCATGGTGGAGTGGGATGAAATCTCTGCTGCAATGTCTTCAAACCCAGTAAGGAACTACAAGAAATGTCTGAACTCTCAAATCATGAACAAAGTTTGCAGAAAAACTACAACAGTTATTTGAAATACTTGTTTGATGCAATAAAAAAAAATAAAAAAAAATATTTATTTAAAAATCATACAATGTAATTGTCTGGAATTCCAGGGTTTCCCCCAGTGTATTATAAGCCTGGCGGGCCACCAGGCTTTACTTGTGCCCCCATGAGGCTTCACATTGCTTATTTAATTTTTTTTTTTTTTTAAATGTTTGCATTTTTAAGACTATATAGCTGGTGTTCAGATTTTAATCTTCCAGTCTTCCAATGACACATGATTATCAAGTGATATTTTCAAATTCCCTGTCAACAGGCTGCTGGATGAATGACTGCCAAGCGTCCAGAGGATGGGGGCGCTTGGCAAAACTAGCAGGTTTCTTGGAGGAAACGTTGAATTCCTTTTAGATACTTTCACAGCTTTACGTGTACCTTTGATGACAATTACAAACCTCTTCATTCTTAGAAGATGAGGAAACTTTAAAAAAAAATCATTGGTGTATCCAATTTATTTTCCTCACTGAATAAAAAAAAAGCAAACCAGTCAAGACATGGCGTTACTCTTTTACTGACTTCAATGAAAACAGAGCAATAATCCAGAGAAATGAACTATTTGTTGCACAAGGATGTTTTGCCAGAAGAAAAATATTGTTCCAATAACGCCATACAATAATCATGTTGTAGGTGACACAGCAAACGCATAAAGAATGGTGAACTGGGCCCAAAACTTTGCCTTTGGTCTTGCAAAACAACTGTGGCAGAAAACTAGCACTGAAAATACCACCTCCATGGTAGAACATGCAGTGGCTTAACTTAAAGGATTTTCATTAGTGTTATTAAACTCAGAGTACGAGTGACTGAAAGGCTACAACAACACATGGCTCGTATGCAACTTAATTAAATTCCCCTCCTAACGTTTCACAGTCAGTAACAAAGTGATGCATTTGGGGAGGGGGAGACAGTAGTGCTGTCAACGCCTGATATATGACCAGGCTGTCAGGCAAAGCGAGACAGTGTCCACCCGCCTATGACGGCCGCTTCTGTAATCAACACTGCAATCAAGTGTTAAAGCCGGTCAGAAGCTGCATCAGGAATCTGAAAGCCACACAGGCACTGTATAATACTCCAACTCAAAAACATCACACAGTGAAAATTTGACATTAACCTTCTGTCTGCCTTTGATTTGTGAAGACTTGTCTTTGGCGATTGATACTTTTATTTGACACAGAGGATGACACGGGAAAGATATTGAGCAATTACAGAAATCAATATGAACCTGACTTGCTATCGAGGATGCATGGCTTTTAAACTCGGAAGTGGCTGTAAATTTGGACAACTGTTCAAAGCTGTTCAAATTGTCATATGAATAAATATGACATGAAGGGCAGTGACTGCAGCCTACATGGGACTTAAAATGTACAAAAGAAAGTAATTATGGGGGAAAAAAAACCTAAGTAGCAAGACACTATAACCTCAGCACCTTAACTTTTTAGGAGTTTGTTTAAGCTAAAAGACCACATTCTAAATGACAAGTGTAAAATCTGATTTCACACTTGTTATTGAGTTGAGGGATTTTGTTTTAATCATTCATACCAAAACCAGGCCTGGTGTGTCTGGGATCATTCTTCTGTTAGAACATTCAGTCGGGTCCAAGTTTTTTTTCATATTAAATCTTTCATTGGGAAAGTATATGGAATATTACATTAGTATGAATATGTGAAATGCTTTCACATTTTTTGACTTTTTGTTTCAAAAACATTGGAAATTAGGGGTGTGGGATGTAGAAAGTATCTCTCAGCACTATTAGAGAGAAATACAGTTTTTCCATTGCATAATCTCTTGTACAACATTTATCCAATATTCAGTTGGTGCTTCAGGGTTGAGCCATCTCCTCTTGAGGAATCTTTTCACTGAAAGTTTGTCACCATCAGAGTTATGTCCATGTTTTATCAAAGCTGTTGATTTGAGGTGAAGCTAAGAACTTCTTCCAGCTTTGTTATTCTATCTAGTTTGTGCAATGCACCAGTTGTTCTGACAGCAAAACAACCCAACAGATGCTGTCTAAACGTGTTTCTGATCATTGTAGACACAAACAGTTCAATGTTTTTCTCATCTTTGTTCCTAATCATAGTTTTGAAATCTCATTAACTTATTACAAGCTAGAAATTAGAAAAACTAAATGTAATTAGTTTACAATTTTACAATTTTTACAATTTTTCACAATGAGCTAGCATATCCTTAGGGAGTTTACTGTTTCACGATGTAATATTTTAATGGATTGTGTACTTAAAGTGGTAAATAAATCAATGGATGAGGCAATGCTGACTCTGTCCATCAATGATATTCAACCACCACAAAGCAATACTGGATCTGAGAGCGGATGCTGTCTGTTTCCCAGCCTGGCTCCATCAGGCTCAACCACGCCATGAGGAATCCTAATGCGATGAAACCTTCACCCACCACTGACTCAATAAACATGGCTTTTTAGCAGCGCTCATTTTAATATTCCTAGCATCATTGCCTTCTGCATTTTGAATGACAGCTGACAAAGTAAGCTCATCAAAGCCCTCTCCAGGTGGTGGTACTAAGTGGTGTGAAAGCCGGCTGAAGGCGCCTCATCAAAAGGCATTCACCTGAGACCGGCAATAGCAGCTGCTGATGAGGTGTTTTTCTGGCAGACAGTGTTATTGAGACATTCTGTTCTGTTCACAGATGAGCTAACAGCCCCCCGGGACCAGGCAGGGAGGCAGGGATGCCTGCAGCACCGGAGCTAGAAGGAGGAACCGCGTCCCAGCATAACGACAGGGGTGACTCCGGTGTGCCACAACAAGCTGCTGCCAACTGCAGAGCTACATGGAGGAAACGACTCCCCACCAACTTCGACGCGTTTACGCAACCATATGCTACAAACGATGCTCCTCTCTAGAAGGAAAAGTGAGACGCACATCAGTAGGAGCAAGCACCATTAGCCGCCCACAGCTTATGCTTAGACACACACTCACACACGCACGCGCTTCAACAGACATATACATACACGAGCTGAAAGACAATTGAATGCTCGCCCACGCTGACGCATGAAACAGACCAGCTCGCCACGAAAAAAAACAAAAAAACACTTACATTATCACACTCTGGTTGATTCACAGGCCCTCGAGCCCACACTGTGATTAGTTCAGCCCTTTGACAGATGCATCAATTCACGGAGCAAAATTACTTTTCTTACTCTCCTCCCATTAGCCCCATGTCTGCACAAGCGTCACTCGAACTGGCGGTCGGCACAGATGCTCCAGCTGTGAGCTAAGACAGCAGACAGACTCTGGCTGAGCAAAGGTGGAGAAGCAGGTGAAAGAGGGGCTGGTGGACAGGGAGGGAGGAGAGATGGGAGGGCGTGGAGAGAGGGGTGGGGGGCATTTGCAGGCACATATGGAGGAATGAATCAAGCGAAGGAGGGTGTGGCCGGGCTCACCATTTTCAAACCAGACCTCGCATTCCTGAAGGCTCGAGTACGGCACCAGGTCCCCTCCTTCCAGCGGCACGAGCAATCCTTCCTCCCCGAACGATGACCAGTTCATCAAAAACGGAGGGGAGAAATGATGGAAGAGATCAGAAGGAGGAGGGAAAAAAAGCAGCTGATGTGAGGCAGCGTGGAGGACGAGTAGAAGGGGGAGAGGAAGGTCTCCCTCTCGCTTCCACTTGTCTCCCCTCTGAAGAAATCTCCACAGGTTTCAGTGGCGATGCTGCCCGCTCAGCTCAGGCGCAGGAAATGATACGGAGCCAGGCAGCTTTAGCAGTGACAGGAGGAGCGAGAGGAGGAGGAAAAGGAGGAGGGAAGGAAGAAAAGATGAGCAGAAAGGAAAAGTGCAGCAGTCACCGTGCCACTGGGGAAAGAGGGAAGCATGGAGGTGACAACTCCGCTAGTGGAGCATCTACCAAAGCTGTCAAGTGACAAAAATCTTCACTACTGCTAAACAAATCTGAGGTTAAAAAAAAGAAAAGAAAAACAACAAGTGAAATTCCCTGTGTTGTTAGAGAAAGGTGAGCTCCCCGTTTGGCTGTGTGACTGCATTAGCACTCACTGTGTTATGTATGGATGTGAGAGGTGCACTCTCTCTACAGGAGCAGGAGCCCAGGTCTCCAGCAGATGAATGGTGCAGTGCTGCTGTTCTCATAGCAACCACAGAGCAAAAAGGAGGGGGAGGAGAAGGGTGGGTGCTGAGGCAGGGAAGAAAATGGCATAAAAAAAGGGGGAGGGCATTATTAAAGGGACATGGTTTTCTTGTTCAGGAACGGAGCTTTGGGGACAGATCGGATAAGGAGCAGAAAAAAACAAAACAAACCAAAACAAAAAAACCAAAACAAGAACGAAGGATTTCAATACACTCACTCGAACTTCCTCTTGGGCTCCAACATCTTGTCTGTCCTTGTTTCACCCTTGAAAGTCTATTTGCACAGCTGCAGCCATGTTTTATGGCTACTTAGAGGTTCAAATCTGCTGGGGGTGGCCACTTTATTGAGCACTGCCCTAGCTTTTGTTGAAGTTAAGACCGGTAAGATTGTGAGGCTGAAGTTCTGTTTTATTAATCTCATTTAGTGACAGTTATTCCCCCAGAGTGACATCTCCAGAACCCTGAAAATGTTACCAACGAGCCTTAAAGAGGGGCCACAGTTAAAGGCCAAGCTCCAACAATGTACCACTAATTAAATACAACGCAACTGAGACACAGGAGCACGTGATGTACACAGTATGCAACCGATTTCACTAAGACGGGCATCTTCATCTTAACTATTAGAAACAATGTAAATTGAGAAATATCAATCAGTCAAATCAGGAAGTTTGACTTATTTGGCTTTTTTTTTAAAATAAATAAATAATAATAATGATAAACACTATTATCTTTGTGTTGGCCGTCTATGTCACTCCTCTGCTTTACATGTAAGATAACTTTACAGAAAACAACAACAGTAACTAATTCACTGTTGAGTTTTAGACTACATGTTTGAAATTATTGCTTGAACTTATCGAATGTTTGAACTTACTTATTGTTTAAAGGTAAGTTTAAACAATAAGTAAGTTATTGTTTAAATTGTTTGTTTGGTGTTGAATAAAGAATCATATTGCAGCAGTTGACATTTATGTTGCAGTCACAGCGAGAATCATAAACAGGACATCGACTCGTCATGTATTCTCAAATGTAAAATGAGATCTAAGAATTCTATATGTCATAAATAAAAGGTAAAAGCAATTTTGCTAAGAAGCAAACGCCAAGTTGAGTTCAAACTGTCAAAGAAAAAAAAGGTTTGTTCATAAGGATTTAAATCATAAATTAATCGGTCTGATTGCAATAAGGACATGGGGTTGTACAAACCCAAACTGCATAGACAAAGATTTTTTATAATTCATTATTTTATTCTCAGCTGAAGTAACTGGCTAATGAACAAAAATATATATTTTCAAATGTTTGACATTGATTTGTTTATACTTTAACAGACAACTCACAGCTGAAACGAACAGATGTTCCAGTATGGTGGAATCATAATTTCATCACTTGTGCTGTAAATCTAAAACAAACAAGTCTATTGTGCCCTTTAGATAAAACAAAAGGTCCTTCAATATTTTAAAGATAGTTACAAGAAAGTGATATTTGCATTTCAGGACATTTTATCTCTCCAATGTTCAGATTGTCTAGTGTCTACAGCCTAAGTGTTTTATCGCCGGTTTTATACAGCTACTCCTGAGGGCATCCTACTTAGATTTCACTCCTCTTTCCTCTTAACCTTGCGACAATGGAGCTGCAAATGTCACATTTTCTTTCAGCGGAACAAATGATTCTACAGCGGTAGTCACTGTCAAAAGAGGGAAATGATGTCAATAATTGAAGAGCGATTTTCTCGAGGTGCGGCGCTGGCCTAAGGAGGCGTGGAGATTGAGATGTCAAAAATGTCAATGTTCATTGCAAAAAAGTCGCGGAGGACACGAATGCCTCCTAAAACACGAGACTGTCCAGGGACGCAGGGAGAGAGCGAGGTGTCCCAGATGTCAGGGTTTGTGTCAAAAGTACATTGTGTAGGAAAAGATCATAACATCCTCTGACATAGCATACTGCTGGACAGATTTAGATAATATTCAGAATAAGAGAAAGTCAGAACAACGATACAGAGACTTTTGCACATTTAGAGTCATATTCAGTCATTTTATATTCAGTGTCAGTACAAAATGTCTTGACCTGTACGTACTTACTACAAACGGTTTCAAATGATATTTTTCTGTCTAATTGAGGGGTGAAATATATATAAATTTCAACAATGCAGGACATATTTTATTTTTAAAAGGTGAAAAGGGTTGACTCTCTAAATGAAACTCTCTTCTTAGAGAACATAATAGGGTTCACCTCATGGTTCCCAACACTATAAGCATGGTTATATGACTCATTAAGATATCATCAATTCCTAACATCCTTTTACACGCCGACCAAGGTTCAGGCCTTTTGGTCTTGTTGTTTATCCTTTGCATAGACACAACAGATGCTGAACTTCACACATAATCCTGGATGCTTCCTCTATGCACACAAGTGCTCCTTAATCATCAAGCCTAGTGCTGGAATGAATGACTTATTTTTATTCTTTGGCATTTGACTCAAATAGAGTTTGAGTTTCTTTTACCATGACAGGTATGGATTATATTGGTATTTTTGTTTTAACCTATCTTTTAAACATATATATATATATACATATATATATATATATATATATATATATATATATATATATATATATATGTTCTTGATGATATCTTTCTGTATTTCATTAAATTGTACAGCACTTTGGTCAACATCTGTTGTTTTAATGTGCTATAAAAATAAATTGACATTAATCAGGGGGGGGAAAAGGACCTAAGAGCCACAGAGCAAACAGAAAGTTTTGCATGCGCTCTATAAACATGTGAAACCATTGTACTAAAAGCCAAGAGTTTAAAGAGAAGAACAGCAGTAAAACCTTTTACTCCCGACTACATCAGGTGGAAACATCTATCAAGACAACTGGACAAGGGTCACTGTGGCTTAGAAGCAAGTGAGCCGGGTGATACTTGATAGTCAAGTGACAAGTGAGCCGAGTGATACACGGCCAGAGGACTCTAAAACATCCCAGAGATAATTTCATCTCCAGCTACGTGATGCAAGTATACCTCTTATCCACACATTCAGTCCATGTTTGTATGTATAAAAGGGGGTGTAACTAAATTGCAGTAATGTAACCATCAAAACATTCTGCTGAGGGAACGCCCTTACACCGCAAAAAACCCCAACAAAAAATCTGTTTGCAGTTAGTTTACCCACAACATATGATTTGGCCTTTCAAGTCACTTCAACTTAATCCA
Organism: Alfaro cultratus; assembly: GCA_903066825.1. Lineage (NCBI taxonomy): Eukaryota > Metazoa > Chordata > Actinopteri > Cyprinodontiformes > Poeciliidae > Alfaro > Alfaro cultratus. Next base: position 137,354 of record CAEFZX010013018.1, on the reverse strand, counting down.
CACATATGGTAGATGAAATGGAAGTTAAAACAATTGTACAATTGAAACTACAGATCAAGGTATAAAACTCTAGTTCATTTGGCTCAGACATAATGAAAGAAAAACAGGCAGAGCTAAAGCTAATCATTGCATATAAAAACACAGGAGGAACATCTAGAGAGCCATTTTTGATTAAAATTATTTTCAGCCATTTTGTGCTGATAGAAGACAAAACTCTACTGCAACAGGAAGTACGTTATTAACCTTTTTTTCACAAACTACTACAATCAAAGGAATTTTGGTGTGAAAAAAATGAGTTCTTTATACTGAAAAACAATGGAAAAAGCTGATTTATGCACTGATATGTAAACAACATTTTCTCCAAAAACAAACTCTAGGACTCTGAGAGATAACAGGCTTGTTTACACATGATTATTATCTGCACACAGGAAAACAAGTCTTTAAAAAGATTTTAAAGCAAACTTTTCTGTCATCTCCTTTTGGAAAATCCAAAAAAGCACCAATTAAAGCTACTGACTCAAAGATGCAGCATTCATCAGAAGTAGATAATTTACCCTAGTTCACTGTTCTGCAGGACCACCCACATAGTGATCAGATCTGACTCAGCAGTACTGTACACTGTGCTCTGTTAATCCTGACCCTTCTGACGAATATTTGTATGCCCACATCAGTGAACACCAGGTTCTTACCACGGTAAATGTTACTCTGTGACTCAGACAAGATACATCTTTAAAATTTTAAAACATACACTTTAAATTTCCAACACACAACTGACAAAACTGCAAATTAAAAGTGTGAGAAATATTGGTCATAGCTATGGTCTGGTTCTAATGCAGTTTTTTTCCCCACTTTTATATGAAAATCCATGGGGAGACTGTAATTGTATTGATTGCAACCATTAATTAGAGAGGAGCAGTGTAATCTGCAGATAGACGTACAAATAATTCCCTTTAAATGTTTGAGAGTGGAACAGAGTCAATCAATCATCTGGGGTGATAATCTCTGGTGAGCCCGACACTTGACTGCGAACAAATAAGTAATCAGTGATTACAGCTAATAACAATCAGGCGGTGAGATATCACTGCGAGAACAAGGCACTCATTTATATTAGACAACACTGGATAAAAAAAACAAATAAAAAAATATTAAGAACCGGTATAATATGAAACATGCAACAATGCAAAAGTATATGTATTGCATAGGAAAACATACAGGAAATGTATTGTCCCTAATCCATTTTATCAGCAGATCTATGGAAACAATAAAAAAAGTGTAGCTGCTGCACAGTCCATACAGGTTTCCAGTAGTTGCTAACTTACTTAGTATCTTCCAGACAGCATGAAATTATACTATGGCTACATAGAGTGTGATTATAGTTCTTCACAGATGATTCACTATTGCAACATTTAGAGTCTTCTGTGGTGGAAAAAAATATTACATTACTATAACCCATAATACCCATCTCCATTCTCTCCAGTGTTTTTGAAGAGATGTACTGTTGTTTTAATGTGAGAAAAATACATTGTGTCAAAGTTTTCAACCACAATTAATTTATTTCCATATAAAGAGCCAGAAACTCATCTCAGTTTTGAAAAACCTTTTCGGTGGTCTTTTTGGGCCATTAACTGCTTTGGATTTAGTTTTCTGTCTTTGTGCCTAACAATGGCAACACATCGTGCTCCATGCAATTGAAAACAGAGATGTATGCATGTACATATACATATATATGGATATACATAATTGGTACTGTAAACAATAAATTTAAGTAATAGCAGCAGTATCATAAGCATATTCTCATGAGAATATAAGTATTTTAGCAATATGTTTTGTTGTATTTGTTTTAAAGTGAGACTTTTATTTTAGTTGCATTATAACTGTGGAACTTTTTCCACAAGCTAGAGACTTTAAGGGGCTCTTTGCCTGATCCCCTTTATTAACCCTCCAGGAAACAGGCAAAACACAAAGATTAGAGTGGGATCAATTACCCGTAAAACAGCAGGAAGAGGGAAGAAGTACTGCTAATGTCATCCTGATCATTCAGAGTGGGGCATGGAGTGCTTCTGATTGGTTAAGTGATCTCACCACCTTATTTCTCACTAGGTTGTCTCACTTTTCGTCTCAGCAGCCGCTCCTAAAATCTGTTAACCTCAAGCTGAATCACAGGAACAGTTGTTGCTGAAAATAAACACAACATTAAAATGCTGTTATTTGTGATCGTTCTGGACGCTACGATGAGGGTGCAGTGAATAATCTGCCACCTCTGACCGTCTCACAGCTCTGGGATATAAACAAAACTGTGACACGACCGGATTTTCAGCGAGGCTGAGTTCTGTATTTTAGATTAGTGTGCTGCACTGACAACCAAAGCAAGATGGTTACTGCAGAGGGAGTGAGCAGGTAAAACTACCACAATATCAACTTATGTCATGACTAGCATGATGAATATAATCCTTAAAAACTTAAACTTTTTATTAGAACTGTCAAAACTAAAGCTATTAAGTATTTTTTTTTCTGTGCTTTGAATGCACAGTGTATGTATTGATCTAGAGAATAGGATGTTGTGATGAGAAATCCAAAAATCACCTCAGAACAAAAGCATGAGACCAAGTGAAGATGTTGACTGGTGTTGGTCAAAGGGTGCTAAGCCATCCCTCCATGGGCCACTCAGAGAGGAAGACGCCATGACTCCAAAAGCAACATAAAATGCTAGTGTAGAACTTTGAAATGCACTCAGAGACAAAGGTATTAATTTTTGAAGACATGTTGTGTGGTGTTATCCTAAATTTTAAGGGGTTGCCTTTAAAACCTTCAAGATGAAGTATATCATCCCAAATATGAAGTATGTGGGTGGTAGCAACATGATGTAAGGGTGTTTGAAGAGGGGGGACTACAGAAATTCACAAAGTAGATGCAAATACAAGCAAAGAGACAATTTAGAGGTCACTCAAAAAGTTAACATTTAGACAAATATAGGTATTTTAAACCCTATAAAAATTTAAGAGAAGACAAGAAGCAACATGGCCTATGAAAGCCTGGTTCAGTAAACCCAGTTTTGTTGAGAGGAAGGGGCAAAAGGTCCAGTAAAGTGCTGTGAGTAGCTTGTGAAATAAAACCTGAAAAGTCATACAGCTTAAAATAGAATTCTACCAAATACAAAATAAAGGTATGCAAATTGTTGACTCTATAGAAAGTATTGGAAAATATCTCTTACTTTACAGAGATTTAGCAAACAGAAATATTTCTGATTCTTTTAATCTAAAAAGAGTACGGTCTTCAAATGTGGGCTTTTTTTAACTTATGGTACTTAATACAAGGACCTGTTTTTTTCTTGAAAAATACCACAAAGACAACTGGAGAGAAAGACCAAAAGCAACAAAAATGGTGAAATATAAATAAACACTCTACCCTTCAAGCATCTGAAGCCCCTCTCGAGAGTCGTCACACCACTAGAGGGGATTAAATCAGCAACTCAATGATTCTCCTAAAAGGTCAGTGCCTTCATTGCATTTTTATTCAATCAGAGCCTTGAATAGTAAGTCCTCAACAGTCCACCGCTCTGCCTCCCTGCAGCCAATCAGGAGCGGCATAGAGAAGAAGTCACTGATGGGCTGCGGTGAATGCTGGGGAGCCACTGTGGATGATCAGCGTGCGGCATCCTTCAGCCCCACTGCAGTTCGCTCTCTGGTGCATTACTCTGCCATCACTGCTCCTCTCACCTCTGCCATGGGAGGTGTTCCAGCATGTGACGCCAGAACTACGCTCAGGCTGATGCCGTCGAGCTGTGCCAGATATGGCGCTGAGTTGAATTAATTAAAAGATGAGAAAGCCGAGGTGTTTGAGTCCAAGCGCAAGCTGGTGCTCAATGCCACTCGAGAGCAAACGGGTCTTTGAGGACTTGAAGGACGGCGGGAACCAGGAGGCAAGTTGTCATTTGGTCAAATGAGGTGAAGGAAGAGCTGATTCACCTTTAACTGCTGTACAGACCCTATGGTTGTCATCGGGTCTGTTAGCTGAAGAATAACATTAATTTAGTTATGTATGCAATGAAACATGATTTTTTTTATGTGACTTTCTTAATTAAACAAAAAATAGTGATGTTACCAACAAATCAATATAGCAGTCTCAAAAAGTTTAAAGCTGCTTAAATCTTAAACTTTTAGTTCCAGGCAGCTAGATTTTCTAGTGATATTCTGATTGTAGCAAACACCGCCCACAGAAGGTGACATTTTCACTTATTGTTATACGTGAACAAGGCGTCATCTCCAACATTCTGCTGTCATGCAGTGCATGGAAGCGTAAAGACCTTGATGGGGTTTTATAAGCTTCCAGCTGGAGTCTGGAGTCCCTCTGAGTCACCCACACAGACTATGTTTGTTTTCTGATTAAGAGAGCTAGACAGTTGAATCACTTGATTATTTTTGTTGCCTTAATTATTAATACTGATTTAAGGCTTCAGATGTTGATAAAGCTACAATAAGATTTTTCAACTTTAAGGTGTTTTAATGTTGAGAGCTTGAGGACCTTAAAGGATCTACTTTTTGACAAATTCAACTAATTTGGACAATAACAGACTGGAAAAGCACAGCCTAGACCAAGTAGCCTCAATTCTCGCTGCTTAGAGTCAAAATCTAATGTAAAAAGCATGAATGCATCCTGCCTTGTGGCAATTATTTAGGCTGTTGGTGGTAGCATAATGATGTGGGGCACACCTTAGTCCCCTTGGGACACACCTTGGTCCCCTTGGGACACACCTTAGTCCCCTTGGGACCAGTTCAGTCCCCTTGGGACTTGGCGTTCCTACTGACAATACCTCTCCCCTTATGATCACAGTATACCATATGGCTACTTCCAGTAAGATAATGCACCATTTCACAAAACTCAAAACATTTCAAAGCCTTAAAGCTTTTACGAACATAAAGATGAGTTCACCATACTCCAACAGCCTCCACAGTCAACAGACCTCAATCCAATAGAACAACTTTTGCATGTGGATGTAATATGGTTGTTCAGTCGAAAAATGTGCAGTTTTCACACTAATATGAAGCAACATTTTTGAGAAATGTGTATAATACCTTTGTGAATATATGCCAAAAAGAATTAAGCTGAAAGAGGTTTCTAATTAATTACCAGAATAATGTACCTAATAAAGTGGCCAGTGCTTGTGACACACACAAATGTTCCACAGAAAGAATTTCCACAAAATAAACAAGTTTTAGGCAGTTTACAAGCATAGATCTACTTGGTATTATCTGTTATTGAATTCAAATAGCTTAAAATTGCAAAAATACGTTTAAGGCAAGTTCAAAGTAAAACGAAAAGCACTAAAATATGTATATGTTTCCTTTAAGAGTATACATGTAGATCAAATAAGTATACAGATAAAGAACAATATCATAACAGTGGAATTATACTGTAAGGTTAGTTTTAAGATATGAAAAATCGCCAAATCCTAATCTCAAACTTAAAAATGAAAAGCGGTCCCCTAAGACAAGCTTTACCTGCCTGGTGTAATGTTTCTTGCCAGACAACGGCATGTGCGACAGTTCAGCAAAGAGACCTCTCCCTGTGTCAGCCTCAGGAATAAGAATAGAACAAATGAGACAGCACAGCAAATCATTAATCAGGCTATTCTTGGCTGTCAACGACACCAGTACATACACAGGTGTTTATACACACACACACCCACACTGTGGCTCTGAAAAATTCACTTTTATTCCCACAGATGAAAGCAGAGCTATGGAGACAGACTGCCATGAACCATTACAGACAAGAAAATGAAAACAACTCAGACAAGCCAAGAGAGAGAGAGAGAAAAAGCAAAACAAGATTTGACCCGCTAATACTTACTTGTTCCGAATTTAAGATCTTTGAGCTCAAACCCTTTAAAAGCAGCTTTTCTTTGAATCTCTGTTTGACTGTTAAAATGAAGAAAAGTGATGCTGCATTTCCTCTAAACTTCCATGTGCCTTAAGAGACTATAAACCATTCTGTATGATGTCAAAATCACACTCCCTGTGGCATATTAAGAATGATCTAAAGAGGGTGCGAGTCTGGTGCGCCCTAGTGGTGACTCCTGAATCAAGCTTCTATAATCCCACTATGAAAATACAGAGGCATCCAAAAGCATTCCTGACCTATGAAGGGATTCTGTGTGAAGACAACACAAAGTTGTTCATAATTGTAAAGTGGAAAGAAAAAAAAGGCATGTTTTTAAATCTTTTCAATTAAAAATATGAAAACTGTGACAAGCATTATTTATCCAGTTTTACTCTGATGATACTAAATAAGATCTGGTGCAAAGGATTGCCTTGATAATTTGGAAATTACAAATCTGTCCTTTCTGGAGGAAATCAATCACTAAAAGAAAGACAATAAGAGCTCCTGTGTGAGTAACAATGTAGTGGAAACATTAAGCTTCTTTTGTAAGACAAGACCAAAATGTAACTTTTGACCTATATGTAAATCTAAAAGTAGCAAAACTAACACCGAACACTACCCCTATGGACCCAAAGCAATGACAGTACATTGCTATGGGTATGATGATGAGGAGATGGATTGAGCTACACACAGCAGTCAAAAAAAAAAAAAAAACAGTTTGAGGCTGTTAAGCTTGAAAAACGGAAGATGGAAAATAATGTAAATTTCCAAAAACCTGCCATGGGAAAATTAAGTTGGGAAATCCAAGTTGAAAATCCATCCATCCATTATCTAGAACACTTAACCTTGCAGAGTATCGAGGGTGCTGATGCTTATCTCCAGCGGTCAACGGGAAAGAGGCATGGTATGCCCTGGACAGGTCACCAGTCCATTGCAGGCCAACACTCAGACAAGCAACCATGCACACATACACACTCACTCACTCCCAAGGAGAATTTAGAGAGACCAGTGAACCTAACAGTCAAGTTGTTTGGATTGTGGTAAAAAGACGGAGTACCTAGAAAGAACCCATATATGCACACGGAGAGCATGCAAATTATGCAGAAAGACCACAGGCAGGGACTCAAACCAAGGATCTTCTTGCTTCTTTCCTCCTATTTCACAACTATTCAGCACTGACAGAAAAGAAGTCATGGTTGTAACATCAGTATATATTTGAGGCACTAGAAGTTTGAGGCTCTGCTGGCACTGGGCGAGGCCTGGCAGTCAATACTTCATTTCATAATGTGAAATCTGATCCGATGTAAGGCTTTAGATGTGCTGTGCTGCCTGGTTGTACCAAACCCACAACGCTCCCTAATATAATAGCAGAACAAACATGACACAGTCTCATATTCCAGCTAATGGGGAGACAAGAGTGGAGGCAATTTTCCACATTCTCTGAATGTCAGAGATGAGTGTGGAAGGAAACAATTAGTGAGAAGGGATAAAGAAGATGAAGGAGGACAGAGCTGACCGCAGCTTAGAGTCCATCAGCTGTTCTTCACAATGCCAATTAGATTGGGCTTTAGTGATTACAAGAATTGGAAATTGCAGTGTTTACTACAAGCTTTTTTATTCTGCTCAGCATTAGTGGGTGAGTGATCCAGTAAACGTTTACTGCTCATTAACAACACACCCCTTTTTCCCACTTGGACACTTAAAAACTCACAAAATCTAACCTGAATTAGTGCGGTGGGGTCTGTACTCAGAGTGGTATGGTTAGAAAAGGGAGAAATAGCATAATGGGACTTTGGAGGAGGACAGTTACAGAAAACGAATTGAAGACCGAGCTGAACTTAGCTTAGCCCACGTTCATGTTGACTGTAATTGTCCCGCCAGCGGTACCTGTGAGTTTCTTCACCGGCTGCAGCCTGACACCGATGGCCTGGTGGGCGAGCAGTGGGGAGGAGGGCAAAGAGCGCGACACGCCCTCCATGATGCGGATGTGCTGCATGCCCTCGGTCATGGAGAGCGGGGGAACGGCGTAGTCTCCCTCGAAGGCACAGTCGCTGTCTATGCTGCCACCTTCAGAACAGGAGAGAGATGTTTGTCTTGAATGGAGCATTAAAAATGCATAACGTTGGGAGAGATGCAGGATCAGTATCTGCTATAAAAACAAAGAAATGTCACGGACACATTCAAAGAGATGACATTTAACTGAGAAAATGGCATTTAATTCTATAGAAAGTTTTCAGTTAAATCACACGACAAAAAATAAGGTGGACAAGCAAACAAAAATATACAATGATGTAAAGAAAGTACACCATGTTCCACTTTTATGGTTTATTGTATAAGAATATCATCATTTTAATTTTTATCAGGTAGCCAACGTTAATAAGCTCAGGTTTGTTTTTTTTGGAAAAAAAGAAACAACACGACAGAATACACACTAACTAAAAAAGTCACTTCCAGAAATATACAATCAAATCAAGTCAATACAATCTGACAATATAAACAGAGTAAAAATTCTTTAAATTCAGTTTATAATGCAAGCTGGTAAAATGTTTTAACTTTGCAGCAATTTCTCCTCCAACAGTTTGTTTCTGTGCAGTTCTTAAACAAACTGGCCAGATAAAGACTGAAAATCAATCAAAATCAAATAAGAATGACTGATCTTCCAAAGAATAAAGTGCCATGGTATCTATTTCTCTTAATTTTGCCATTTTGTTGTACATTTTGATTTAATTGGAGAAGGTTTACCCTTACAATCCAACATAAATCAGAGTTAAGGCTAAACTTATTCATACCTATGTAACATTTAAGTTTAAAATCAATATTTTCATATTATTACTGTGCTTTTTCGTACCACAAGTAATTTAAACAAATTGGAGCGGCCCAAACAGATTCCTGACTTGAATCTGCTAGAGAATCTGAAGGAGGGAGCTAAAGATTAGCTCCCTCCTTCTGACAAGGAGGCCTTCCAACCTGGTTAAAATACCAGTAGAAACATGACGGAAACTTAGTCAGTGGCTTTAAAAGGGTTTCATTGATGCAAATAAAGAATTTCCTCTGTTTTTAATACCATTCAGAATAATATAAAACATTGCTATACATTTTTTATTTAAATATGATCTATTATTAATATCTACCGTTTTATTACTTTTTGATAGCAAGATAAATTAAGGTGACTAAGCTGATAAATGCTTTGACTTTGGCATAAGAAGCAGATTTTTTCTCAATGACTAAAACTAATGTTCTGCCAAATCCTTCTAACTCTAGCAGTGTTGAATTAGCAGTTAATTCTTTTGGGTGTTATCGAGTTGTGTTGATTGTTTTCTCCTTATATCTTCAGCAGCTGTATAAAGTGTATGCTCTTTAAATGGGGTGTTTCACCACTGGATTGTCCCTGGAACCTATCAGTGCATCATTTGTATTGAGTGTAAAGGCTAGCATGACCTAAAAGCAGAAACAGCCCTGCAGGCAACATGTGCAGCTTGCATTCGCTTTTACAAACAACAGCCAATTCAACCTCTAATCTCACTGAAAAACAATACTCCACATTTCATATATAATAAAGGGGCATTTTCTAACCACTTGAAATGTGTTTAGAAAGATCAAAAAAAAAAAAAAAAAAAGAGCAGAGTCATGACCGTGCGACTGTTTCACAGGGAAGCTTTCACAATGAGCAGTAATTGCAGGGTATAACCAGCCACTCGCTATCTTTAATCAACTCTGCGCTGCTTCGAAAAGCATAAATTATAACAATTCGGGATTCTTAAAAGATTACATACTCACATTATTCAGTTTTTAAAAAAAACCTTTAACGGGAACTATTTTGTGGGTTTAGATCCCTGCAGAGAGGCTTGCAAAACTAACTGGTCAAGCTACAGTTTCATATCACGCAGCAGCTGCAACAGTGAGACAAGAAGTCATTATCAAACACCGGTTTGTGACAAGTCCCAGAGGAAGTCTGGGTGGCTGTTAGAAGCGGCTGCTGCGACAATGAATACACATGTATGAAAACATTTGGTGTGAATATCACACACACACACACACACACACGTCTCTTTGTGGCTCTGGATTTGCTCCAGTCATTCATTGGGAAAAGAAAAGGGGGAAAGAAAAAAAAACATGGGAAAACAACAGCCAAGAGTCGTGGTTACTTCCAAGAGTATGGAAATTGTCCACATGTATGCAGACTCTGCAGGGAAAACCAGAGAGGAAACTTGGTATTTTGGTTGCAATTATCGGTAGTCCAGATCCAACTCAATTCTTTTCCAACCCAACCCCAAAAAATGAAGAAAACTCTCAGTTTATCATCAACCAATTAGTAACCACAAGGCTAAAAAATGCAACATGTTACCATAAAGACAACAAAGTTGTAAAAGAGTAGAGAAATTTATTGGCTGACTGGAATTGGGTGATTTTGGAATTGACTGTTCTGTGAAAAACTAAAAGTTAGTCCTTTTTTCTGGTCAGTGAATACACCATATAAGTGCTATCAGCTCCCACTAACCAGACCACTCTTCAGTGTCTAAGTTAATACTGAGGAAATACTGTTAAATGTTAAGAGAAGGGAAGCACAAAGATGTAAGAAACTACTTAATCAGAAACTATCTGAAACACAGCCATGTCGGCTGTTCACACTGACAGATAACAGTTCGCTAAGGATGCAGTTAATTTCAGTACCAATGAGATGTTTAAAAGTTTCAACAGAGGAAGCACAAATGGTGTTTAAATAAGTAAAGATGATGGCAAAAATATCTGAAGGAAGAAATAAAGTAATGGGAAAAAAATACTTTAAAAAAAAATCATTAAAAATGTTGCTTCACAGTGAATCACAAATACCTCCTTTCAAATCTTAAGTTAAATGTTGCATATTTCAATAACGATGATCTTTCAGTGAAAAAAAAAAACGGTGTGACTCCTACATTTTACTATCCTTTAAAAATTCTCATTACCACCTCAAGGATTTGACTGCAGTTTATGATTTTAATAAACTGCAGACACCTCTCTAACATTGAGCTGTTTTTAAGGAAGCTATATTATTTTACAGAAAAATATAGCACTTGGACAGTTTGATGTTTAGATTATGCAGAGAAAGTATTTTGTTATATGCGTCTCTTAAAAAAGAAATGTAATCGGAATTTTGCAAAGACTTGATGATTAGAAATCAGCCACAGAATCTTTAATTGGCGAATCTCTAATTAAGAAAAAGCAAAACACCGGACAAAGCAGTGCATTTTATTTCCAAACAAAGTCACACAACCAGTCAGTAAATGAGATATGTTGAACTAGAAAGCTGTAAAGCGTTCTTTGATCTGGGGCAAAGATTATAGAGCTGGAGAAAGAGAACCAGCCACACTTCTGAAGTAAAATCTAAAGAATCAAAGAACTGAAGGGCAAAATGATGGTGTTTTATTTTAGACTGGGATGAGAGATGTGCAGGAGGGCCTCTCCAGGCCTTGAAATGAGCACAAAAACACCTACTCATCAAGGTGCTTAGTTCAAAACATGCACCGGAGGAGGGGAGGCGAACAACACAGCATCAGATTTTTGTTGCTCACAAAGTTTCCTGCAAAGCCCAGACATTTGGACCCCTGCAATAAACAGCCTGTTTCCCAAGGAAGAAGCTTAGATTTACAGACAGAATTACAGGAACATAAAATTCATACAGTTCTGTCCCGGTAAGTATAACTTCATTTCCAGCAGTCGTAAACTCTTTTCCTATAAAGCTGAGTAAAATACAGCCCACTAGACCAAAACTCAATAGACTCCCTGGGCAAAAAAACATTAAGGGAGTCTGAAAAAGAACAGAGAGGAAGAAACAAAGAAGTAAGGACGTGGAAAGAAACCATTGTTTACCTTGGCCAATGTGGCTCAGATGAGGGTCCAAACTGGGTGAGCGGGGGTCTCCAAAATCGTCGCTCCCACCATCTGCAGAGGAGGAGCAGACAGAGAAAGACAGGGAGTGAGCACGAGGGTGAGGAAAGCAGGGCGAGGAGGTCCGAGCCAGCAGGAGGGCCACTTCCTCGTCTCCGATCAGCCAGGTGTGTGATCGGAGAACTCCCAGCAGGCTGCTCACGCACAAGCTCTCAACACCCTTCCTCCTCGGGCCCAAATGACCCCTGATCGTCGCAAAAGGGGACCGCGGTGCCATGCTCCACATTTTTTGGCTCCCCATGTTAAACTTCAAAAAAGAAAAAAGAAAAAAAAACAACAACTAAAGCCTCTTCTAGATAAGAAAACTGCTTAAATTACAGTCGATGTTGCATGCAGCTGTGATGAAGCTACAGTCAAAAAGCTCAATGGGCTTTATGGTTCACTAAAAGAGGATCAGCATTAAAAAAAAGTGGGCGTTTCTCTGGATAGATACACATCAGGGGAATGATAGGTGGATCAATCAGGCCTAACAGAGCAAAGAGGCAGATGAAGATACAAACGAGAGAGAATCAGTGGATTGTTTCATGATAAAATGTTAAGCAAGAAGTGTAACTTCAGATCACAGGAAAATGATAGAAAAACTGACCAACCACATTTATAATTTGCAGGTTAGGATACAGACAGAGTCCAAAGAACAACACTAAAAAACCTGGAGAACTAATGATCAGGGTAAGAAGGTGAAAATAAACTCATTGCGAGCAAAGTGCAAAGGAAGTAGTTGGGGTTTAGACGGCCTCACATTGTGTTTCAATCACACATCACACCATCAACTCATAAAACCCAAACAAATGCTTCAGTATTATCTCTGCCTTCACAGATTCACACAATGTTATCCAGCAGCCACACAGTGGGTTAGATTGGCTCGCTGGTGGAAAGATCAAGCTCGTCGATGAACTGATAGAATAAGCTGTTGGGCATGACTGTGTGAGAACTGGGTCAATCTGACACCGACACCAAATGCAGAGTTACACCTACTCAGTTACCAAACATTTCTGAGGTTCAAATGTCACATTTTCAGACTCAAAGTTTAAGAGTTATTAGTAATTTTGAGTCCCAGTCCTCACATAAAATACCACTATGATTTTATCCCAGATGGATGAAGGACGGATGTCACTTTTAGACAAATATTTTGCATATTCTGTTTCCTTTTCTCTACAACTGTCTTGTACTGGAAGACGTCTAAATCAGACTCCAGACCTTTTCAGAGTTTTCCAGATTGAACAAAATTCATGTAGCTATTTGCAGATTGTTTTTAATATCCTTTTCTCATCACTAATGAGCCAAATTTACATCTTCGAATGAAAAAGGAAATTACTTAATAAACCAAATCATGTTGTTATATCAGTGGAAATCAATGTGGACCTTAAAGATAAATGAAGATGTGAACAGATTTACATGCAGGCTTATTAAAAAAAGAGAACGAGAGGGAGGTGAACGGAAGGCACCATTAAAATAAACTAGTTAACAGTTTCAATTAAATTCTATGTTAATTAAATTTTTTTAATCGTTTCAACGGTTTTGATTTGGCCAAAAAAAAAAAAAAATTAAGAGCAATATTTGTCATAAAAATATTTCAATTCAATTTCTAATTTCAAAAACATACTTTTTAGAGATAAACTGTTCAGAGCTTTGTGTGCCAGTTTCTGATCACTGGTGTTTATGTTGCTTTGACCTCCCTGTTGCAGTTTTTTTTTTCCAGTTCAGGTTGTCATAAAAAAACATAATGCGAAATTATATGAGAACAGCATTCAATATAGTTTTTCCTAACCTTTCCGCCTTGAGCATTCATTAATCTTTAATATGAGGAACAGAGGCAACATAGGAAGCTGTGCAATTGTTGGGTTTTACACATTTTAGAACAAATATGAACTTATTAATTAAGAAGTTGATATTTTAAACTGCCCTCAGCTTGTGTTATCAATTAGCATGATTAGCAGCAGCCTCTGTTTTCATACAGAATGAAGGTCCCTATTTTATCTCAAATTTCCTAAAGGCTACCTTCATTTAAACTACATTCAATGATGGACAGAAGTTAAAACCTTAAAGTGATAAAACAGCAAGTTTACTATATTGTGATGGGGTATAATATTATTTACTGAGAGTGCTGCTCTCTCTCCCTCTTAAGCAGCCTGAATGAGCCTCAAACACATCTTAACATGGCTAGAAAACCAGACTTCCCTTTTATGTCACTAACTTTGCTTCATCTCCTTTAATCTTATATACCGTTCTGCTACTGAAAATCACAAATCTCATCTGTCTGAAAATAAAGTGCACATAGGTTTACTGTTCAGTTTTCACATTTGATCAATCACAAAGGTTAAATTCATCAATATTTTAAAATTGCTTTTACTTTTATTTTTTTTTTAGATAGTTCTCAATTTCAGTCTTATGCAGTAACTTTTGAAAGTGATAGATCTGAAGGCAATAAAAAAACTAACTTTAAAAAACATTATTTTAAATGCTTTCACCGAAATGCAAACTCTTTAGGGAATAGCATGTAAACTTTAAGCGTGGCAATTTCTGTTTCTGTACATTTATGCTCTGCTAGAGCTAATAAGGGCACACAGATCACTGTTTTGGCAGAAGCTCTACAGTTCTTGGCTAGGATGTGAAAAGAACCTAACAGTTTGTACTTGTGCAGGAACATCACATATACAGTAATTGCAACATGACTGTTTAATCAAAGAAGGGTAAACTGAAACCTTTTGAGATCAACCTATACTAAACGGTTACACACACAAGCTGTTCCTGGGTTTCTGTCAGCATCTGAACTAGAAGATGGACTAGTAAAAGTAAAGGGGGAAAAAAGCTAAACTGGAAGGAACCTAAAAAATGTAGCTTAACAGTGAAAGAACACATAATTTAAGAGTCAAGAGACTTGCATCCTTAAGCTTAATGAATTCACTCACTGACACATCCATGACTTAGCTGTTTGGTTCAGCACCTCAGCTCTTCTGTAGTTTATTGCCGCTTTGGGACCTTAAAGTTAAATTGCCCCCCAAAACAAAACTAGGTCTCAAAGTTTCTCAGCAGGAAGAAAAGCAGTACACTAATTAAAATCCAGTTACTCACCATGTCACGGCCCATTTTTCTTACGCTTCTTCAAAATAACACAAAGTATGCCTACGAGTAGTAATCACTACAGTCTAAGTAAATTTAACGCATTATTCCTGGTAGCCTTGTTGGTCCTAATGAGGACTTGTAAACACATGACATATAAAAATGGCTGCAATATTTGACAGTAGCCTCCAGGAGATCCCTTTGACCTTTGTATTCACTGACTTACTGATTAAACCGCAAAAAGATTTTAACAATGGTTAAGTTAAGTCAGCAGAATTGAAATGAAGGCATATTTATCTTTTTATGCATATCTTCCACAATGCTTTAGGGTTCACCTATCAGAGTTTAAGGGCATACATTGTGAATGTAATATATTTACAGACATAGTCAATAAATTAGAATATTATTGAAATGATCAGAAACTCAATTCACCAAGTGAAAAATATTATATAGATAAACTACACAAAGACTAAGGTTTTCAGGCTTTTTGATTTTGAGAATTATGATTTTTCACATACTCCTAAATTAAGCACATTTAAGACTACATCGGACTAATAAAAAGTGTGAATCCAGAAATGTTTGAGAAAGATGAATGCAAATAATCTGAGACAACAGACGAATGAGTACAAGACTTTGTTTGAAAAATGTTTTTTTACAGTGAGTTGATAGTTTTGTCGAGACAAAATGTATTTATTGCTCCATTCAATGCTTTTATTTTTGCTCTGCGCTGCATTATTCTAATCAAGTTTTTCTTGTGACTTCAACATTGGATGGCATGGTTGTGAATGCCAGTACAAAATTTTTAGAAAACTGCTGATCTGTTGGGATTTCCTGGCACAAAAACAGCTTGGTTTTGTGAGAGCGGTAGTTGTGTAGACAAAAATGCCTAAAAAGTTAAAGGGGCGTTTGAATACTTTTGTATGGCATTGTGATTAAGAATCATGTTTTCCTGTGTAATATAATCTGACGCTGCAGAATAATTTTATTGGAAATCACTTTCTTAGACAATAACTATGTTCTTGATTCTTATCTACTTGTGTGAAAACATCTGCAGGCCTCAAAACAAACTCTGACAAATCAGGTTTAATTTTCATTATAGCTGCATTAAAATCAGATTCACTGTAAAGTGGAGCACCTTAATGAATCACACTGTGTCGACAACTGCTCAGTTCTAAACTTAGCAGAAGTCTTCATTAGTACGAGCCTCGGTGTGAGCTAACACAGAAATGTCTGCATGGATACAAAAGATAAACACACACACATCTTCTGTTGGAGAGCTCGTTAAGAGCCCATTCTCCTTCGCTGCTGTGATCTGGTCCTGATCCACCGCAGGAGAGAGGGTGGGTTCTCACATCCTGCCAATGTGCAACAATAAGAAGCCACTTTCATCCAAATCACTACACAAAAACAAGGAGAGAAGCAAAGATTCTCGAATTGAAGAAATAATGGCTACACTAGTTGAATTTTTGGATTTGTGTTGTAGTACACCAAGATATTGATGTTTCTATCTTTTCTGCAGTTACGTGAAAAAATATCTAACAGACATTCAATCTGTAGTGCTCTGGATTACATTTTAGTTCTGCTTTTGGTTCTGGTATAAAGATGATTTCAGACCAGCTGTGGTTTGGGATCCGCAACTCAGACATTTGTTTTAACTAAATCAAGAGGCAAGTGGTGATTGAAACACAGCAGGATGGCATAATCATGACAATAGAAAAGTTAAAATACAGGCTCAGCAGCAATTTTAGGCATTTCTCTAAAATAAGATAATAAATATTGGTTTTGTAAATAATTAAAAAAATATGTGCCAGAAATGCAATCGACTTATTCAGGTCTGATACACAATGTTTGTCAAAGTTTTCGCTCTGATTATTTTTCCCCAAATAGTGTTTGCTTGAGCATTTTATGAACAGGTGATAAACAGCTAAAAAAAAAAATAGGACTAAGTACTTTTAACATTTATAGAATAGTGTTTTCCCTCTGATTTGTACTCCAATCAGAAAACTGGAGTAACATTTTCTTCTACAAGTACCTATCAGCACAATACTGTGGCATTCAGCTACACAAAGACACTATATCTTTCTGCAGGCTGTTGTGAAGCACGTTTATAGATTTCAGACCTTTTTAGTGTACTTGGAAATTTGACAGTGATAATCTTATGGGCAAAAATCCAAGCTGTGAGTTATAAAGACTGAAAATAAAACATTTCAATGGCTAAATGTGTGTTTCGGTAAAGAAATGAGAGCTCTTCGGAACACACTCGTAAGGAATGTATCGAAAAACTAGTTTGAAAAAACTAATCCCAACCCTTACAACAACCCTTGCCTAACCTGTTGATTCAAGAAATCAATGATAGGAACTGCCTGACACCATGAAGTAGGCTGAAAGATTCCAAAAAGCAACACAATGCATGCAACAATCTCATGAAAATCACAACTAAAGTTAAAGTTTTTGCTATAGTTCTGTCTGAAAAGAGTTACAAAGCCATTACGAAGGTTTTTGGACTATTAAAAGTTACAAAGAAAGCCATTATTCTAAAAGTGCAGAATACGTGGAAGAATATTAACCCTCAATAGGAGCTATTGGCCTACTGAACATACTATACTAATGACTCATTGACATTAATGGGAGCTCCCAGGTCAAAACCACAACTGACAAAAGTTATCACATGTACCGAATTCACATCTGCCAAAATAATCCCTGGTAATCCCTAAAAACGTTTAGGCCCTGAGCAAGGAAAAAAGGAAATTCTTCAAAAGAAAAACATCATACTGACAGTCAAATATGGTGGTAGTAGAGTGATGATTTGGGGCTGCTTTAGACCTTGGACAACCTGGGTTAACTGGTAGAACCATGGATTCTGCTCACTGCTCATGTGGGTTACACAGCAGGACAACGATTCAAAGCATGCTAGCAAATCCACTTCTAAATCTGTCAAAAGAAAAAAAAAGAAAAAAAAAACTGGACGATTATGAACTGTCTTAGTCAAAGGTTGGGGTTTCAATCCAACTGAGGTTTTCTGGTATTACCTCCAACTGGCTATTTACACTAATTCAGCCACAAAGTTGGGAAAAATTCAATCTCAGCAATGTGAAAGTCATTACAAATGATCACAAGTGCTTTATGGCAGTTGTTGACACCAAGGGGGCACAACCAGTTATGAAGTTTCAAATAGACGATTCTGGTTTGAGTCGTCAAACACATCTTCATGTAAGTACAATACCTCATACCAAACTGAATGTCTGAATTGACTGCATTCATGCTGCACGAAATACACAGATGTTGGCAGGTTTCCTACCAGAGTAAAATTAACTTAGCTATAAGAGGGAACTATAGAATTGTAATTTTCACAAAAAAAGAATGTTAAATTTGGCATGATCAAAATAGTACTTTCTTCTATTATGTAGTTTTACTCCATACTGATTGAAGAAAATCCCACATGTCTGACAATCAGTCAAGTCTTAGGCGATTTCAGAGTGATCCAAACGGATCTGTAAGGCTGAGGGTGTGAAGTGTTTGTCACAGGCTCTATTACCTGCAGTGACAGGCTAAAAGACAATCCTGTCAACTCTTAAGAAGTCTGATATTGAGGGAGGACAGGATGCAGTGGGTATGAAGACTCCCAGGAGAGAGAACATAATGTTATGGACCATTGTTATTGTGAGTCTGTGTGGCTGGTATAATGCAAGTGCACAGGCAGCAGTTTCACAAGCTGTTAACTGGATTTAGGACAATGTCTATATCATTTTTGATTAATGTGTGATCTACTCTTTTACAGAACAGAAAACATGCAAGCAAACAAAAACAGGGTGCCATGTTGGTAGTAAACAGATCTAAAATTTTCTGAGGCCCACCTCCTGTTGAAGAGAACAAATCAACAAAATCAACAAAAACAACATTGAGTGCACAAAATGGGTTTTCACAATCTCATTTTGTGCGTCATAAATATAAATGCAATGTAAAAAAAAATAAAAATAAAAAAAGTGAACATACTTCCCCTTCAGTTTTTCAAAGTTTCCTCTTAAAGGGTCATAAACAAAGAGATTGTGCTTTCTAATGTACCAGCAGGGCAAATAATGTAGATGAATCTCCGTTGCCGAAGCTGTTGCTTCCTTGTTGTGCCTGCAAATTGGTTTACCCGCAGAGAGCAAACTGTAAATCAGTGGCATCTTCCAATTTTCCAACCAGCAGCAGATGCAATAAAAGAAGAAATTTCCGTATGCCAGGAAAGCCCAAAGTGTAACAAAACACTAAAAAACACTAAAACCTCCTCCTTTAGTTTTTTTTTTTTTTTTTTTTTTAACCTCTCTTTCTTTGTTCTCTTCCAGTTCGGCCAACTAAACTAAATTTACCTCAGTTGGTTTAAAGTTGAGTGACTGATAAATTGTTTTTATTTTTAACAATTTCAGTTTTGGGTCATTTGAAGAAAAAAAAAAAGCTCTTACTTCACCACAGTTTTGCTGCTTTTTACTTTGTTCAACCTACTCAGTTTGGGTTATGTTTTTGTGTGCTATTTTTCCTGATACATTCAGTTTCATTATTTTTTTGGGAAACGCTTTTAAAAGTTCTTACATGTTTATAAAATGGTTTATGGTTTGAGTGTATTGGGACATACTCATATTAAATGGGTACTGACTATTTAAAGTAGGCAGCGTAAGAATAAATAGAACGAAATCAAAGAATATGATGTTGTCCAGGTTCAAATATACAACACCTAATACAAGAGCAGTAAACAACTATTTTCAGATAGTCTTTGTATATATTTGCGTACATTTTTAGACATATTTGCTATATTCCAGTCATTTTAAACTCTGAAACTAACTATATCAACTGGAATATAAAAAAAATATATGATTTTATTCATTTGTTCATAAAGTAAACTGATTCATCATATAGATTCAATGTGCATCCTAGTCATAGGCTTCAAGTATTGATTTATGTCAACCTTGATATTGTAGATCTGATTTTAAAGACATTTTATGTAAGATTGATTTTTTAAAAAATTTATATCTGGTGCAGGAATTTTATCTTATGAAGTCTTTCTTTAAATTACAGAATGAAGAGAATGACTTCTGACAAAAAAGCGACCAACGCCCTTTCCAAGCAGCATTCACCATAAAACATAATTGCTACACAAGCTGTCTGCTTAGAGAGCACTGCTTCCAGGCTTCGTTATGGAAAGTCGAGTAAAAGGTGAAAACGTGGTTGAAAATCCTCTTTTCAGATGGCAAAAAAAGTATCCAATTTGGTTCCAGAGTTTGGAAGAAGAGCAAAAGGAACAGAGTGCAAACTGCTTGATGTGCAGAGTGAAGTTTCCACAGTCAGTCATTATTTAGAGAACTATGTCAGCTGCTGTTTTATTAGCTATCTCCTTGTCAATTTTGTTTCCCCTGTTTCCCCAGCTTACCTGCTCAGGATATCATTGTGCTTGGTTGCCGTCAAATTGCCCTGATCTAAACCACCGACCCACAAACAAGCTGAGGGCCGCAATTAAATAAATAATTCATGCAAAATAAGCCCTGTCTAAGAATATTCTACCCATTTTTTTTCAATATTACAATTAATTGAGATGCAGTGGCCATTTTTTAAACCAAAGATTTGGCCTTAAATCATCCAAAACACAGAACAGAAAGTGTAGTCTTGGCATGAAAGAACACTATACCTTCCCCCTACCCTACAGAAAAGCCTGGAGCATCTCCTATCCTGGCCACTGAGGTTCTGTACAACTGAAGGACAGCAAACAGCATGGTGGCGGCAACAGGCCAGAGAGGTGACGCATATGAGAGTGGCTGAGTGCGTCAGGCTCTGGCTGACAGCACCACGACTCAGCAGTGTCCTGGATGGATGGAGGTGTTATGATGGAGGAAGCAGGAAGAAATAGAGAGTGTGTATGCGTGCAACAAAGCGAGTGAAACAGAAAAAAAAAAAAAAAAGAAGTGATATGCCCCAACTCCTACGCTGCCATTTGATGCTGAATAAAGCTATGTTGCAGCACTGAGTGGGTGGGATTCGTTTAAAACATATAAAAATAAAAGCGGTGAATAAGAGTCTGGAAAAAATGAGAGGGGCTACATTAAGCCTCTCCTACCTTCTGACTGAAACACCACTGGGGTTACCTCACAGAGCACAGAAATGAAAAAGCACGCAGCAAAAATAACCAAGCGGAATTGGAAGTGTGATACATATTCAGCTTTGTGTGCTCTACCACAAACAAAAAGAGGACAAAAAGAGAAATAAAAACTGGATATGGCTTCTGGTCTGAAGAATGTGTTGTTGCATATTTTCAGGTTGCATTTCTTTATCTGTTATCTATGAACCTAAAGCAGCTGACTGGACTCAGGAGACACTTTCATTACTAGCTAAAAAAAAAGTAATGAAATAAATTTTCACCAAGTGACATTGATAACATTAGAATGCTTGTGCTAGCATTCTAGCATTAGCTACAATTAGCTAATGCTATGCAAATAAAATTTGAATACTCGATATTGCTAGAATTCTAACTAGCTAGCTTTCTAGTGTAGAAGCAGAGATGCTAGTATTAGCATTAGCTAGCCTTCTACACTTGTAGAAGGCTAGCTAATGCTAGGCTAGCTAATGCTAGCCTTCTACACTTAGCTTGCCTTCTACACTCGTAGAAGGCTAGCTAATGCTAATGCTAGCATCTCTGCTTTGTCATTTATTAGAAGGATTACACAAGGAAATCAGTCAAAAAGAAAGTTAGTAAGACAGAAAGTAATCAAACAAGTTTTTATACAAAGTAATATGCAGTTTAGGTTGGTTAACTGGTGAGACACTCATAAAATCAGATCTACAATAAAAATGTGTTTTTTCCATTAAATCTGGTTGGTGTCCCTGTAAATTCCACACTATGTCCCGACTAAAAATTCAGAAAAACAGAGACTAAAAGTATTTTTAATGCTTTGTTGAACATATTAAGCTCTTGACTGATTATTTCAGGACTAGTTGAGCTGTAAGTAAAATGTAGAGCATTTGAAAGCCTGCTGTAATTGAAACCTGGCATAGTGGCGCATTTTTTCTTTATTTAGAGGAACATCATCCCATGTTCCCTTTGACCTCAGGGTGTTTGCAGCAAGAGAAGGGGAGTGTTCAACTCCTGCTAAGCTTGCAGATGCCACTCTCTGCACCAGCGAAGAGTGTTTAATGAGAAAAACTTGGAATCCTCATGAATTCACACAGAGAGACTGGGAAGAAAAGGAGCTCCTGCTGCAGTCACAGTTCATTCATTATTGTGGATGATTTTTACTGGCTTTTAAATTGCCTAATGACTGTGAGAAATATTACCATAAAGCGCTTTTAGAGGAGGGCTTAAAATTTGCTTCTGTTGCTTAAAGGGTTCTCCTATTATTATGACAATTTGTGAGCTTAGGAACAGAAATTTGTCAAATCTTGCTTTTTGGAAGACGTGGGAACTTTTACTTACATCAGGTGAGTAAAATGAATCCTGTAGAACGGAATTACCAAGAAACTATTCGTACAATATGGGAAAAAAAACCCTCCAAACTTCAGTGAACGATTTTTCAAAATCTCCATCAAGATTTAGAATGACAACGGATATTTTACACAAGTCTGTACAAAACATCTTAAATCCAAGTGACCTATTGTGCCAGGATCTTATCTTTGAGTAATGCTTACATTGATTGTAAGGTAGTACATATGTTTTATAGCCCTGCATGTAAACTTCAGATAAATAATTTCTCTCAGTCATTACTGCAGCATTTAATAAATACAAACAACTCTGGTCATCCTAATTGACCAAACAAATCAATAAACACTGCATTTAGTCTGATATTGTGCTAGACAGTGCATGCAAGCTACTGGTTTTAATGTGATATAAGAAATGCGTGTTTCAAAAGTTATCTGCCACCCAAAGCGCTAAAAACAAAATACAAAAGCCTAAACAAAGACCCATAATAAAAAAATAATTCTCACTGCTTTCCTACGAGCCACTCTGTGGTTATTACTCGCTGCATTGTTACGCACTGGTTCGCCTGCAGCACTAATTATTTTTCCTGTTTATTTCAGACTGTTGATAAGTCTACTATTAGATTTAATGAAAAAGAAACTGCCAAAGAACAAATGAAAACGAATTCTCTAAATTACATACCACATTTCACTCCACAGATGACAGAGGTAGTCCAACATAAATAGGCTGCATAAAGTTCAAGAAATTTAATAACATTCAGACAAACATACTAAACTCCATCCAGTGTTGATGACACAGCTCCAGGCGTTGGATTTGTGCACAGCAACACATATACAGTAAAGACTGAATCCTCTCTTAGGGAGTTGTGCAGAAGTCAGTTTTACTTTCCATGAACTGTCTACAGGCTGTATGACTAATCATTCTGTTGAGTGGCTATTTGATGTGATTCATGTTGAAAGAGCTGCAACCCTGAAATTAGTCATCATTTAATAGAATTCACCATAACAGGGGGATGCTACTTTTTACCAACACAAAACAACCTCAGATAAAAAATGAAGACCGATTTTGGTTAAAAAACTTCAAAATGAAAGGGTGCCATTCTCAGCTTATTTGTTTATTTATTTATTTAATGATTCAAATCTTCTTATGCTTTTATTTGCAAAAGAGATACCAGCTGAATATGAAAAAGAGTAGAAGATAAAGAACAGCATGCAATGACTCAAACACAACCAGAGGCAAAGACAAGCAACAACTGTAAAGGCGCTGCACCATGTTCGACAAAAGGTGGCCAGGGGCAGACGAGTGAAGTGTCATTTTGAATTTTGCTCCTCAGTCTGTAAAGGAAAGCTATGAAGTTGCAGGGAACTAACAATCAGAAGTTGAAAATGGCCAATGTAAACCCAGAGAAGAAACAAAAACTGAGGTGGAGAACGACTAACGGATAACGCATGAAGGAAGACCGTGCTCGCTTTTGCAATTCTCACCTGCAGTGATGCAATAACTCACTCTGTGTTCGGCGTCACTGTGACGACAGGAGGTGGAAGAAAAACCACATGTACTTATATACACACAGATAATGCCAACACAGTACTTGAAGTGCAACAGATGAGTCTGTAACTGCAAGCGTGAAGGCCTGAATAATGAAATGGACATTAAAAATAAAAGGAAGCTGCAGAGGCACAGCAGACACCAACACTTCCACAGGGTGTGGAGAAAGTAGGCTAATGTCTGCGGCTGCATATCTTTTGTCACCAATATGACAGCTTCACCATATACCGGGCTATATTTAGAGGTGAGAATATATATGCACATACATCGAAATGGAGCTTCTTCTCCATTCACATAAAAAGCAGTAACAAGTAAGTTAGAAAATGGAAATTTTCTGATATGCTTGATAAAACAAGTAAGATTAAGTTTAGACAATACATTTAAAAATTGCTGAATAACTGAGTCTTTGCTGAATACAAAAGTCCAGCAAAAGGTGTGAAGCTTAGATAAAGTTCAGTTTAGTTTATAGATAAGTGTGTCTGTGAGAAAGAGACACTTATTAGTTTTGGCAGATCCTGCTCTTATGCATAAATTTTTTATTTAAAGGGTTGCCGTCAGCTGGGCACTTAATTTTGTGTGGAAGGAGACCATTAAAGAGACAAGTGGACATCAAGTGATGGGTTTTATTCCTTTGAACAGTGGAGAACAAACAAATAAATTAGCTTTTTGTTAACAGCAGGTTAGTTTAATGTCTCACCTCTGCCCCCAAGTGAAATCTCAATTGAATGAGGCAATTTTTAAACTAAAAAATTATTGAAATCTTCTAAAACACTTCTAAGAACAGAATGAAATGACAGAGGTCATGGTTTGTACTTCACTCTGAGCTCTTACAAATAAATCAATGAAGACTCATTAGAAACTGTTCAAAACATGCGGTTTGATTCTGCATTAACTGTCACAAATACAGCATTAAAATATCGCTTCAGTCAACAACTTTCTCCCATCATTTCCTGTCCAATTTCTCACTCATCTTTACGATTCTGCAGCTCATATTTTGGGGCTGTCACAATGTGACAATTTTGCATCATTATTGTTGTGTTCAGGGTGCATGCACTATTATCCAGAGCTGATTTTATTGCACTAAAAACTGGAACCAGAAGCACCGGTTTCCTGTAACATAGCCACAGAAATACCTGTGAGCATATTTTAGTTGAAAAATACCTTTAAGCAGTCACAAAATAATTCAAAGATCAGATGAAGTGCAACTGAGAAATGTTTGGTTTAAAAGAGAACAGTTTGCATTTTAAATTTACATATGATTGTTAGGGGTTTTTTTCTCTGGCAAGCAAAAGTGGAGCATCTAGGCTTGGATTCAGGACTTCTCAATGTTTTTACTTGATGAGCGACACTCTGAGACTGCATCATGCACAAGAAACATGCAAGTCAGGGATGTGTAATGTATGCAACTCCTGGTTTTATTCTCATAGTTTAAGAATTATTATATTTTCCTGCCAAATGCAAATGAAACTCCATTGCTCATGGGCCTCCGAGATATTCTGTTAGCACTCCACGGTTGCCGCGTAAGGGATAATTATTTCACATAGGTGGAATAGCTCTGGATAGGAACATCTACTGCAGTTTTTCTTTCATCATAAAAAGCTAACCTTACTCTCAATGTTTAGCTTTCAAATAAGAAGGGGGTGTGCATAACACATGACATAACACCTGTTATGAACATAAAGGAGTCTTCATGAATGTTTATGACTGTTGTCATGAAGTGCCGTTCGGTAAATAATGACACTTTTAATACAAATGTGCATTAAAAGTTGCATTAAGAGTGTCAACTTAGCATGATTTGGCAAATAATTACATTTTTATGCAAAGTTGTATTAAAATTTACATTAAAAATCAAATAAGAGAGCCAACTTTGCATTAAGTGTCATTATTTACCGAATGACACTTCATGACAACAGTCATGAACATGAAGACTACTTCATGTTCATGACAGATGTTATGCCATGTTGATGACAGTGTCATGTCAGTCACGTAAATACTTTATTTATTTTGGTAAATAAAATGTTACCAAAAAGGGTTTATTTCCTTTAATTGATTTTATTACCGCAAATCACAACTGTCAATATTCTTTATTTATTCATTAATACTGAAGGTTTTCTTTAAGTTTCAAGCCGGGCCTTTGCATGCCTTATTTTTAAGACGGTTTTGCTTCATTTCCATTGAGCAGTACAGCAAGGATCGGTGGATTTTGCCACATTATTTTGCCTGTTTCCATTATAAAAGCGACCCATAAAACCAACCCACAGTGCGTCATTCCCTTCAGTACCTTCAGCCATAGGCTGAAGGATAGAGCAGAGCTACTGGTGTAACACAGTACAATCTGTTGATAGAGTGACAGAAAAACGTCACTGCTTACATCAAGCACGAGTTTATTGTCACACTCGTATGACGCCATGTTGGGCGTTTGGTGAAGCCAAAGTGTAAACAGCAGACTTCACTTTGGCAGCTCAGGTGATAATTGAGATTTTCAGACGTTTGACTAAAATGTAATTGTGGTTCAGCCCCAGCCAAAATCAAGTCTGTTACTCCAAGAAACACATTAATGAAAACACAGTACATACTCTCAGACATATTAAGATACGCTTATAGTAGTGAAAATGGTGCAAGTCAAGATTCGGTATTTAACAGTTGACGTTTGCCAGTTTTGTGTGTGTGTCTAATTACATGTTTATGTTGGCGCCCACTGAAAATATATTCATATTTTAGGTTGATTGAACATTACATTACATAATTATTGCAGTTTATATTTTTACATGTTGGATTGGAGTTCAATGACGTAAATTGTTCATCTTTTTAATAAAATCTCCTAATAATTTGCATTTGTATCTAAAGCAGTTCTGTGTTTGAGGCAGGCCAGACAGCATGCGTCTGGTGTGAGAGCGGTCTAATTTCAGTGCTTGGACTTGCATTTGCCCTCCAAGACATGAGACTGGAGTTGTGTTTTGGAAAGAAAAAAAAAAAGCAGATTTGTAAATATCTCTGCTACAGATGATTGAGTTGGGGCTAAAACATAATTACATTTTAGTCACAACACTGAAAAGGAGCTGCTAATGATAACTCTGCTGTTTACCTCTGGATGAGACGATTACATTAAAATGATTTGCATCTGTGCTAGTGTGAACAAGGTATTTAACAAAAAACAAGGTACTTTTCATTCTGGTCAAAGAATGGATAATGATAATACATTTATACAGCAATAATCACCACATATTTTGCACAACTAACTGCTCTAAAATAGCCGACCCGCTGATCTAGTGAGTCAAAAGTGCTCAGAGTTCTGATGTCCATAAACTGGAGAGAGGGAAAGGCGGAGGCATCAGACAGAGGAGATTTTGCTCTAAATGAAAGATGAGAAGACAGATACCATGAGACAGAGACAGCAGTGGGTTTGCAGTCCACGCCTCACAGTTGAGGTTCTCGCAATTACTGCTTTTGTGAAAGTAACCAACACTCCCCTTTGCTAACACAGCAGTGTGTGTCTTACTGCCTGTGCCACGCGGCACAGAGCGACTCGCAGGATTCTGACTCAGTTTATTGTGAACATTCCTAAAGTTTTACAGACTAAGACTCACAAAGTACTCACTACTCTGTTTCTCTTTAAATATTATCAAAGCAAAAGTGATGAATGTCAGGATAAATTATTAGCTCAACAGACAGACGATGGGTAAAAAAAAAAAAAAAAAGTGAATTTTTTTTTCAAAAATACATGCTACTTCTTTCTGTTCCTGTTTGAAAATCCCAACACTGTAACATTGCCATGATAAGTAAGCCATGGCACTTCCTGTTATTTAAAAGTTTGCAACATTGAGCAACCATAATAAGCCCATCCAGATCAATAGCCGCGATGAAAGACACTTTCCTGGAAAAAATAACAGATGTGGACGGGGAAAATATATCTGATATGGACTGAAAAACATACATCTACTTTTATAAACATAAATTAATATATGTCCCATCTAACCAAATAAAAAAAAGTTACTTTATCTGTTTTCTCCATAGAAGATTTTTATAAGTGACAGTAAGGTCCACCAGGAAGCGAAAAGATGATTAGAAATTAGATTTAAAAGTGTTTTAGCACCTGCAATTATGAGCATAAATGGATGATGAACGAGCAGAACGAGTGGGACTTGACAAAAAGAAGATGAGGGGGAGGGACGAAATAACCACTCCAGAAGGAATGAAAGGAACAGAGAAGCAGCAGGAAGGATGTGAAAAAGAAGCTGTGATGAAAATGTTACAGCGCACAGATTGACAAAAAAGAAATGGAGGAGGAAGAAGGAGAGAAGTGGCCGAGTTGAGAGGAGAAGACAATGATGGAGGAGAAAATTACTTGAAGGTGGGAGCACCCTGAGGGCATGAGGTGGACATTTGGTTATGAGATGATGTGGATAAATTGGGAGGCACAAGGACTTAGGGAACAGAAAAGAGAGGGGAGGGAGGGAAAGAGAAACAAAGTGGTGAAGACTCATTAGCCTACGCAGGGTTGGTACATTAAGTCTTCCCTGCTCTAGTGTTTTATCGCCCCCACTCCCCTCTCCTTTTGTTCTCCAGAAATATCTGAGTGGGTGGAAGAGAGTGTGTGAGGAAGAAGAGGAGAGTTGGACTACAAGTCAAGCGATGACAGAGAGGCAGAAAACAGGAAGACGTGTGACGAAGAATGGAGAGGAGCAGAGAACAGGCCTGGTGTCTGAAGCAAAGTAAACAAGAAAAAAGGCTCATCTCAATAACTTAGAAAATCATTAAGAAGTGAATATATTTCAGTAATTCAAGTTAAAAAGTAAAAACTCATATGTTTTACCAATTCATTGCACAAGACTACAAATTTGGCAAATTTATTCTAGAAAAAAGGGGGAAAGACATTCCACCTTGACTTTACTTATGAGACTGGACAGATTAAAAGAAAATGGTACAAGACACAGCTTACCAAATTGTTGTCAGCTGGACAACGATTTGCAGATCTCTGAAACCAAGCTTAGGCCAAAAAATTGAAATCCGTCCATCTCTGGCCTCTGGTTTGACCTGCAGTCTTTTTGTCAGTGCTGCTGTCTCCCATCAAATACTCTAAACTTTCTATTTCAGATTTGAGGACAGACAACGCCCTGTTGATGCTCTCCTCTTCACCCATCCTGTGAACTGCACGTTGTTTTAGACAGGTGGCCCCCACACTTAAACTCATCCACCATCCATGCCTCTTTTCCTTGCTGCTTCTGTTTATTGACAAATCAAAGAATACTGGAAACAATCATCAAAAATAATCAATTATGCAGAAGAAACCTTTTACTGCAGCCATTAAGAGTTTAAAAGCCACAATTTGGATTTAACTTCAGCATAATGTTCTGCTGGGAGGATCCTTCCCCTGTAGTTCTTTTTAATTTGGCCTTAGTGACCAGCTTTGTTTACATCAACATTTATATTTCAATACATATTTTATTGCATCTTTTTTTTAAATTTTGACATACTTTTGATGTACAAGATAACTATAGGCTTGACAGGATTGTAAAACCCATCAAGAGTCAAGATTGAGTAGAGCTGCAGACCGATTACCTCTATAGCTCATTAAAAATGCTTATTTTTTGGTATTTTATAATATTCACCAAATATTAGAAAGCTAAATTATAAATTTCCATTAGCTGTAGGCCATACCACAAAAGAAACTCTTCATACTTATCTACATTTTGAATTGAATTTCTGAAATACGGTAACTTTTCAATTACTTTTGGTTTTAATTCTCGAAAGGGAGAGTTAGAGGACATATTAGTTATTTAGGAATGTTAATCTTTCTAAATACAACATGTG
This sequence comes from Alfaro cultratus, assembly GCA_903066825.1. NCBI lineage: Eukaryota > Metazoa > Chordata > Actinopteri > Cyprinodontiformes > Poeciliidae > Alfaro > Alfaro cultratus. Next base: position 107,689 of record CAEFZX010013018.1, on the reverse strand, counting down.
ATTGTTGAATTAAGGCTAACAAAAAGGATTTGGGGATAAAAATAAGTAATTACAGAAATAATGGTGACAATTCAGAAAAATAATACAGATTTAGGGGATTAAATTAGGGCACGACGTATTTGTCAAAATTAGAAGAGCTTTTTAAAGAGATTTCCAGAAAGTCTCTTTAAAAAGACTTTAAAGTCTTTAAATCTTTGTATCTTCATTTGTTGTCAACAAATTGATTTTAATTTCCAGTTTAAATGAGAAAAAGCTGAATGGTTGATCATCTAATATAAAATAAAATAATTTGATGAAGAAAAGGGATAGAACAAAAAACAAAGCAGGGATTTATGAAGAGACAAGAATGACAAGTATCACCTTAAAAACATGACTTCTAATACCCATCAATAACTTGTTTTGGATTTATTCTTCCGATTACTTTTCAGTAGGACACCATAACTCTCTTTCACCATTAGTGTTTTATAACACACACACACTTCTCATGCTTAAGGTGTGGCACGATGCCGCTAAGACACAAATTGCTGTGAAAGCCCGGGTCAAGGTGACTCCAAGCGCAGGAGCCAGTGCAGAACAAACAAATCATCAAGTGGGGATTTAACACCAGCTGCTGACACCAGTCAGAAACCAAACAACACACAGACACTCTTCAATCCCACAGCTGAACCCCTCACCTTTCAAAGTGCAAGCTGAGACACCTACACAGAGGCTTTTCCCATCAATTGCTGCTCAGACTTGCAGGCTAAAGCAAACAAAAATATACAGAAACAAATGACAGGGTGAATAGTGCCTATTTTCCTCTGTAGACTGTCTCTACCACTCCCTATATTCAGAGCTGATTTCAAAACATCAATGCAGTCCATCCGCCCTCCTGCCCCGATTCATCTGGCTCACCTTAGTCAGTTGAGCGCATGTCTGGCCAGTCAATAAAAATCCCGCAGCATGGTGGAGGAGGTCCTGAACAAAAGGAAGAAGCTGTAGGGACACAGAGAGGAGCAGGAAACAACGAAGGGGGAGAAAGGCAGAGAGAGGACAAAAGATAGAGGGATGGAATAAAAAGGAAAAGAGGGAGAGGTAAAGAATGGTCCAGACAGGCTGAGAGCTCTCCACAATGTGAGCAGCGAGGGAGGGCGAGCACCAGGTGTCAGCACGCATACACTCACCGAGCCGAGCGCGCACACATGTACTCGCATACCCACAAACCCGAGCAGACAGGCAACTCTCTCTCACTCTCATTCGCTTCCCACTTCCTCCTCCTCTTCTTCTTCTCACTCTCTGGCAGCAATAACTCTCCTCATCCTCCCTCTCACTGTAGTCAGAGTGGAATTCCTTAACCATTTAAAAACCAAAGATCTCTAAATCCAAAATGTTTCGCCATGTTGTTCCATCACACTTTTTGTGATTGAACAATATTTGATAAAAGACAAAAAATCATCTAAATTTGGTGAAAGGTAAGTGTGTTAAATCACAAATCAACTATGGTTAACTGGATTTTTTGGGAGAAACTCAGTTCAGTTTCCCAACCAAAATTACTAAGAGTGACAATTTACACCTCACATGGACTCTGTTGGCAATTTCTAAGGCAAAACCCACTGTCTACTAAGAGAACAGCCAGTCACATATTTGCCTAAAACTTATTCATGAACCCAAAATATTTTGGAAATATTGCTATGACAAGAGAAAATAAATTAAACTTGGGGGGTGTTTTCTGTTAGATCTGTCTTAAAAAGTAAAGCTAGACTAGAACATAATTTCCATCATTATACAGTCAGACATTGTAATGGGAAACAATGGCATAGGAGTGATAAGCTGCTTTAGAAGCTGGGACTGACTTTACATTATTTGATGTAATCATGAATTCTGAACTCTGGCAGATCAGTGTGACACTTGAATTATGCAAATGGACAAAACAACGAGGTCAAAGCCACACAAGCATGTCCAATTTAGAATTTGGAGTGGCCAAGTCAAAGTCAGGGCTGTTGCAAAATGCAACAGCATTTGGACTGACCAATTTTTGGATCTTAAACTAGCCCTCAAAGATTTACAACCCTCAAATATGGATGAATTAAATCAATTCTTTAAAGAAAATTATTGCAATTCATACATTTTGCAAAAATTGGTGCTACCAAACTACTGCCACCAAAAGTGATAAACCAGTTATTGGGTTTAGGGGAAATTGCATTTTCACATAGGGATAGATATTAAGCATATCTTTGTCTGACATCAATATTTATTTAAATTGTTATGCGTTACAAAAAAGCAAAAGCAGAAGAAACATGCAACAGGAGCAAATACCTTTCTACAGCACAGCAGTCTCTTCCTTTTTGCCACTTGGGGGCAGGGCAGGAGAAACAAATTGTAAACGCAAACTTGATCTGGCAAACATGATGCCAAACAGATTCTTGTTTATGCATCTAGTTTTGCATGAAATCCAGAGGGAAATTTTCCACTCCAGCTGCTAAATTTGCAACGACTTCAAGCAGCTTTCTGTTTGCTAACATTTGTCTGTTGTTTGCATGATGTGAATTTATAGGAGGTTAAAAAAATTTTCACTTCAGACCGCATTCTTTAATTCATGTTTTTCAGTCGTTCCACTTGCAGACATCTGAGTTACATAGCAAATTTAGCTTAAATGTACATAGGATTATATTGGAATATAGGTCCTAAACTCATTTTGATATTAGTTTAGTTGAACACTTATTATTTGACGACTGTTCAAAGTTTTTCATAATTTTGTACTGGGAGGGTGTAAACAGAAATAGAACCCCGTCATCGTAAACTAACACTTTCCAGTTCAGCTGAAATTTGCAGCTTCCAACATGGAGAATCTAATTACATTTTGGAAAAAGTACCTGTGATCAGATGAGACAAAGATCAAATTTTATTTTTTTTTTCCAAAATGACAAGATGAAGGTTCACAAGTCAACCTAATGGGTTTCAAGCCAAATAACCCCATAGCATCTCTCAAGTATGGAAGTGGAAGCATCATGCTGTGGAGCTCTTATTCTCCGAGTGATAGTTGTGCACAAAGTTAATGAAGGAGGGGGAATACTTTAAATTCTTCCATTCTTCCACTTACTTTAATCAGTTGGGAGTTCCAAGAACACAATGATCCAAAATACACATCAAAACTGGGTTTGGAATGGATAAAGCAGGCCAACATTAAGCTTCAATTTAAATTAACTCTGCCAAATATGAAAATAAGTGTTGTTAAAGTTTTACATTTTCAAGGCTATAAAACTCATGAGGTTTTGCCTAAACTTAAAGGACAAAAAAAAGTCAAGATTGATTTTTATTTTCCAAAAGTAGCATTTCTTCAACTTTCAAAGACAATAATTTTTTTTCTCATGAACAAATACAATTATCAATAAATGAAAACTTAATTTTTAGATTTTATGTATTGTTTACCTCAATAAAATCTGGGATCTTAATTGTCTCCCTTCTCAAGTACATCATCATCTTTTTATAACCATTAAATGCCAATAAAATAGCCATTAAAGGAAACAACACAATATGTAGGTCAGGGTCGTAAGACCTGCTAAATAAAAGTCACACTTCCAACCTCTTATCTTCATTAAGCCTTCATCTTTATTTGAAGAAAAGCAATATAAATCTGGAACCCCTAAAACACACAATTAAATCCTGAAGGTTTTCTCCTTAAAGCCTATTTGAATGTCTGAAGGGAAATTGAAGATAAAAATTAAGGATAAGAGCCATAGAAGGAAAGCAAGAAAATAAATAGACCAAGAGGTGAGGGAAGGGAAAGATGCACGAGTTACCACTATTGACGTTGTGATCAGAGACGGAGGAGAGGTTATACCAACGCTTCTTTACCCACGCGTCATGCTGCCCACTCCGTACCGCTAATGCTGAAATGTACGGCTCCCATGACAAAAGAGCAGCATGAGAGAGAGAGACTCCTACAGATTCCAGAGCAGCTCTCTATTTAAATGTCACTGTGCTCCAACACAGCAAGTGAAATCACTCAGAAAGCTTGTGAGAGCAGCCGTCATACTGCTGTCAGTGGGATACTCAAGACCCTGCTGAAGTAATTCGCAGAGTTGAGGGGGGAAAATCCCACAAATAACTGCAAGGGATTTATATGAAAGTCAAACATTTCTTTATATTTAGCTTACGGGGAGGCAGACTTTATTTCCCTAAGTCTAAATGAATCATTCTCCAGGCTTTGTTGAGTTCTTTGGACATAGGCAGTTTCTTGGTCACAACACCCAAAGATTCAGCCACAAAATGGCTTCTAAACCTACCATAAACAGGAAAAATGTGAGTTTGCACAGGAGTAGGCACATGTTAGAGTCATTACATATAGTTCATACCTCACATTCTGTCTGGATCATGTAGAGTTTAGTTTAAGCAAAGGATATTAGCTGCCTAGGTATAAAAACAAGAGATGGACTCATCAAGATTTTGCTGGCTGATCTAATTAAAAAATAAATAAATGTCAGCCTAATGAAAAGTGTGTTGATTCACTGCTCAATATAGTACTAATACTTTTAGCATGGGATGGAGGCCAACAGCCTGGGCTAAAGCGTTAAGGAAGCCTCAGTTGCTTTACGCAGCCTCCAGGGTGTCCGCATTGTTGGGTCTTTTTTTGGCTACTACTCCAAAGATATTCTCATGTTTAGGTCAAGCCAGTTTACAGGCCAATCAACTTCAAATAAAATGATACATTTACCTTTACTTATAAAAAGAAGACTTTTACCATTGACAGCAAACAATTGCTTTTTCTTAGTCTTAGTCCTTCTTAGTCCTTAGTCCAGATAAGACATTTATGATGCCGTCTCTGCTGTAAAAGTGGGTTGACATGAGGGATGTGGCAGTTGTAAAAGAAATAAAGGACAGATTCCAATCCATAGTCAATACCCTGACGCTTAAGTCCATGGAGAAATTGAGTAAAGCCTTAAAAATACAGTGCATAAAGGATACCATAAAAGACCACAACTATGTCTAGCTCCTTTGATATACAGAAGCTGGAGGTGATTTAAATATTTTGCACAACTTGGGACAGAACCAGAAGTACTCAGTGACGACTTGTGGCTTGACAAATGCAAAAACCCTGACAAGGACCTGCTTCACTGTGATTATACTGTCGATTGTGATACAAATGGAGCAGTAAGCAGCTGAGTACCATCAGCAGCAGTGAGTGTGGCTTATTACAGCAGATCACACACTCAACCACATTGTTCTATTTTATTCTGCAGTTGGCTTTAAGAGAATAGTGTCTTTGCAGTGTGCTTTGGACTGAAACAGCGTGTTGATATAACCAGGTATCTCATACTTCCAAACTAAGAACACTGAGAGTTGGTTCTTTAACACACTAGTGAGTCTGGCAGATTCAACCTCTCAGGCTTCACCTGTTGTAATTGGATGCAACACAACTGCCATAAAAATTTGCCGGCTCACTTTCACGTGCAGCAGCTGTGCTTACACTAGTGGCCTTCCTCATCCAATCTCTGTGTCGGTGGTTTGCAGCATCCAGGCAGGAGATGAAACACCGCTGGAGATGGGAGCAAATGTTTTGGCACCCCTGGCAGAGACGTACAAAAAGCCTTGAAATTTTATTTTACACTGAAAAAAGCAACAACTTATTATATTTATTCAGTGTGTTGCAAAATGTACCATGTTTTAAATAACATTTTAGAAGTTTCCACCTTAACTTCCAGGTGTCCTCAACACTGTTTACATTTCAAAATTGAGTATTTATTTGTGTCAGAAATGTTGGAAGCTCAAAATGATGAGTGCCTTTGCTGAAAATCTTGATCTTTCTGTTTGGCACAGCCCGAATCAACCAGACTAAAAACTAAGTTTGAGTCTTCTTTACTCAGTAAAATCTTCCACACAGAAGAGTGTTGTCACTGCAGTCTTGTGGTATTTAAAAACCTTCAATACGTATTTCTTGCTAAAAAGAAAAAAGATCCACATGATAGAAATTTGATTTTCTCATGACATGAATACTTGTAAATGATCTAAAAAATCTCATGCTGTTTAGAGTAAAAAACTATGTTATTCCTTACATTGCAGTGGGTCTTTGGGAAGGTGGGAGAGATTCTAAGCTGTCACATTCCTGACCTTGAAGGACTTAAAGAAGGTCATTTAGTAAAAGCGTATGGATGGCTGAGACAAGGGTGGTATGTGCATCATGCAGCTCCGTTGAAGCATAATGATGGGCCCATAAGTGCCTCCCACACTCCACAAGACATCAGAAAGCCACTTCTGACACTTTGGTCACGTCGTCTATCTCAGCCCCCACACCCTCTCGACGCTTCGTCGACAGTCTGAGTGGTCTTTGACCTTCAGTGTGCTTTCGCTTTGGCACCGCTTTCGTTACCACAGTTACCCAGACGAGGACACGGGTGCCAGCTGATGAGGTTAGCTGTTTTTAGCGTCCAAGCCATCCACCTGATAACTGGTAAATTATGTCTGACCCCACGAAGGAAGTGACTTCTCCTCATCCATTTTAGTTTTGCAGGAAGGTTGCTAACATGCAAAACTATCCTCTAACAAGGATAAAAATATTGAGACATAGGCAAACATTTTTGTCTTTGATGTGAGAAACTACTCAATGCAACCAACTCTCTTTTGGATCAGTGTATTAACATAGCACCATTACTCTCATAGGACAGTTGTGTTGGCTCACTGTTGCCCAGGCAACACAGCATAAAGGCATCTCAGGATGTCAACAGCTGAAGGGTGAAAGTTAAATGACATTGCAGAAGAAGCTGAAGAAGGTCATAGACATTAATCTGTTGTTCTTAGTAACCAAAAGGTCAAAGCTCCCCCTTCAACAGCTATGAACCATACTGACAGACTCTTTGTGTGAAGTGTGCTACAAATAGGTTATTGAGCCACAGCATAATAAAGAATGAGGTTTCTAAAATGTTCTCTACTGTGCAAGTGTTTTAAATCAGCCATTTTGGATTACAGCATTTTCAAAAGCTATGCCCTACCACCAACTATTTCTCTTTAAAATCTGCAGGGTAAGAATGTCTAAGAACAGAATTCAAATTGTTTTTTACAGCCTGCTGTGAACTGAACAGTCAAAAATGACTAAGTAGCAGATGTAACATCTTACAGTGTGTCAGAGAGTATTAATAATGTTCCACAAGTCAGTATTTTTAGAAAACAAAAGCAAAATTACAATCTATCCGACCAGCCAGTGACTGGTCATGGCTTATAAAGCTGAAAATGGGATGATTCCAGAACAATATAATTTTTTGGTGCAACTTCACAGAAAATGCTCTAAAACCACACAAAGTTACAGTGTTATAGTGCTCTCATAAAGCTCATGATAAAACAAATGATTCAAGTCATTGCTCATAGGAAAAATAGGTCCAAGTGATTTGCCAGTTCAACCAATAATATCCACATCTCCCATTTTAGCCCTCTTACTTTTTTCATACACATAAACAAATTATTTCATATTCATGAAGCTAAACACAGCATATTATTTAATTTCTCATTAGTTAAGTATTTAGATGAATTAGGGAGACAATGATCAAAAACTTAATTTAACTGAATTATATATATTTTTTGAAGATGCTGCACCACATTTTGACCAATAGTATTTATTTTCATCAAGATATCCAAAACTGACCTTAATCAACGATCAACTGTTTTTTTATGTTCTTTTAATATCTTTATTCTACTAAAAGACACATTCTTAAAATCTAAAATAACAGTCGCGGTTGCTTCAAATTTGTGGTGAATGGGACCAAAAAATGTCCCACATTCAGAAAGCTACCCCCCTCTGCAAGAGGACGGTGATGCCGCCTGTTAACAGGATCTGGTTCCATTCACTTTTCCTTTGGTTCATTAATACAGGAAGGAAGGGAACATTCTGTGGAGCAGTCGGTGCCAATCTGTCGCTCCGTGGATATCAGCCAGAATCGGCTCCTGTTCAGCCGCTGCCCCTCCTCCGGGAGTTTCTTACATCTGATAATATTCCACAGGGACAAACCTTTTATCTCAGTGCGTATAATCCAGCCTCTAATGTTTAATAGTGGATATTGTATAGCTTGTTTTGAATGTGAGCAAGCAATATATATGTAAATGTACATCTGCATATAAACGTTTTGCAAATTCAGACTTTATTCAACTCTGAAATACATCAACCGCTCTGCAGACGTTTATAAATGTCTAAAAGAAGGCAGAAATAAACTAAAAAATGTATAATATGAAAATGAGCTGATCTGGGGATTTTGTTGATCTATAGATCAGAGTTTGCAGAAGGATTGCACATAAATAAAAACATTAAATACGTTTAGTATTTAATGACTGAGAGTGGAGTTGCAAAAGAATGTCCCGATAACACGTTAATTTATTACGTTGATTATCAGGTGGAAGTAAGAGAAAAGAGTGAAATGAAAACTAGAGCAGTTTTGAGGGATTTTAAGAAAGCCATAAATGAGCATAAAAGTGGTGACAAGAGTCTTGAATGACGCCATGTAGAAAATCAATTAATAAGGACTGACTGTGCGGAACAGAAATACTTTAAACCAGCAACCATGACAACAGCAACAAGACAAAGGCTGGTACCATTATCAGAACTCGTAGTCGGTGCAGCCGGGCTTTGCATGTTGTTCAGAAACCACATTTAGACTGCATTAGGCCCCTGCTTGCTGTGTCACTTCTTGCTTGTGCTTTGAATCTCAAAGCATGTTTGCTAATCTGATGATCTCTAATTAGATTTTTCAACTACTGTGGAGAATGAGCCATCAATTAAGACTCCTGTAATTAGAGGGGGCCAACTTGATTCCTGTCAAACAGCTGCTGGCTTCAGACTTTTAGAGTTACTGGAATCGGCAAGAAACTGGAACTGTTCATAAACAAATCAATACTCGGATACTAATCGATACTAAAAAAGCCAGTGTCTGTGGAGTTTAATTACTTGAGAGTTCTGATACAAGCAGACCTGCAGCAGCCTTCTACCATATTATTTTGTTTTTAAGTTGTCTTACTTTCTCAGAGGTAGCGATTAAAATACAATACAATTTCTATGTTAAAGCTATTGTTGCAATGTTTTACTTTTGTCCAGTTTAAGTTGCCATCACAAAGCGAGCCAAAATAACCCCAAAAGCTTTCAGCAAGTTCTGCAACAGGCTGTCAAATGGCCTAATACTGTTGTTGAAGTTTGTTAAACCCACATTTCATGTTTACTAGTGTATCTGATTAAATAAAGAATTGCTAGTGAAATAGCTCTGCCAAGCAAATATTAGCACATTAACTCAGATTCTTAAAAAAACAGCATGTTTTATTCTGTATTGTTTAGAAACTAATATTTTATTTTACCCTAGACAAGCAAGATATGTGGAAGTTTAAGTATTTTTTTTTTATTTCTAACGTCAGGTCTTCATCCCATCCCTCTAAAAGCCCATTAGTCATGCAAAACCTTCCTGTCCAGACACACCAACCTTTCAACCCCATTTCTCGTTTTGTAATCAGCCGATGCCATAACTGTAATTGCAGTGTCAGGCTGTTGACTTTGTTTCAAGTCTAGTGCCACATCATTTTCATCCTGGAGCAAAAAATAACTCAGAGCCTTGCTAAAACGCAACAGCTCTATCCATGCATCGGATATGACAACACAGAGACAAAAGGAACAATTTCAAAGTTGTGTAATTTGAATGATTGCTTTTCGCTTTCAAGATATAAATCACAGAAACTCCCATCTGTTGGTATCTGAAAATGGTCTTTCATAAAACGACCGTTATATAAATCTTAACCTCATCTCAATGAAATAAAGATTATTTCTGTAGTGTTAAATCTGCCACTCACCAACGTAGCAACTAGTGGCTAAGACATTTTTTCCAGTCTACCGGGTGGATTTCCATGCTGTGGGCTGCAGCAAACCCAAAGTCTGAAGAAGTCTTCAAACTGCTTCAAATACAGCAGACAATCATTTTATCTCACAATCTCTCTTTTGAACCGACTTTCAGCAGTCTGTTCATGCTGTACGGCAGCTCTGTTTGAGAGAAAACTCCATTCGTTGAGCAGAGTGCTTTTTCCCGTAGCAGCAGCAGCAGCGCTCCCTGCCTGTCAGATACAGATAAGTCAGCCTTGTTATGCCCCTGAAAGAATTAGACCAACGAATGTCTGGTTTTGATTTTGCTTCTAAATGCAGTTAATTAAGCTTTCTAAAAAAGTGTTCAAAGTCTTATAGGGCAGAGAGACACATGATACAGATGTTGCAGAGCAGGAGACAGATTGCAAGAACAGATCCTGTCTGCTGTGATGAGTGAATTTCCTGCAAGATGACTGCAACCGAGAGCAAAACACCAGAGGATACTCCCGTCACGCAGCACCACTCTGCACATGCTAAAGGCAGAGAAGGCACAATATTTGGTAACGTCAAGTTTTCTTCAAGCTTGAAGCCCTGCAGACAAGGACGTCACAACACTCAAGTAGTTCCACCTGTTCTGGGTTGTTGCAGTCTGGGAAATCCCCTGCTTTGGTGAGTTTCAAGACATTTGGTTGCATTCATTCAAGAGTTTGAAAGAAAATTCGTTTTTTTATGTCTGATAATAGAGTTAAATAGATGACATAAGATGCATTTTGTCATAATTTGCAAGTCAAATTGCCGCATATTATTACTAAAGCAGGGACAACACCTAAAGAGATCGAAGCAAAACCCCAATTAGGGGAACAAAATTCTTTGAAACTTTAACAGGACAGTTGTTTTAAAATGAACACAACTAAACTCAAGTAGTAAAAAATGTGTCCACATGGAAGTGAGGAAGTTGGGTTCTTATATTTGATTTAATCCCAAATTATAATAATTATAATTACGGTAATTATAATAATAGTAATACAAACAAGGATAGATGAACCGATAGTATTTAATCTAACTCAGGAAATGCAGGTTTTTGGTGAAAAAAAAAATTAGCATGGATTTTTCTACACAGTTCTGTGTTTTTAAAGATAAGATATGCTTTATTAGCGTTTAGCTGTGTTTTACATAAAAAGTTCAACAGCAAATGCCAAGTGTTGTAAAGTGTCATAAAATTATAGAAAATGCTTTCTTCTGACTTCAAAATAAGAGTAAATAAATTCCCTTTCAGCCATCACACCTTGAGACCTCTGACATGGGTCATTTAACAACTTTAATCAACGCAATAAATAAAAAATGTCACGTTTTAAAAAGCAAGATAGAAAACCATTAACTGAAAGCCTGAAAAATGAGGGCTGGCTTGGAAATTCCCTGTTGTGCTTTTAAAATGACTATTCACAGTGCTGCTCCACTTGGCGTAGCATTCTTTAAATACCATAGAGAAGCTGGATTTAAGTTCTGACAACAGGAGTGAACGCCTTGAAAGAGAAAAGATGAAAATAATAGTGGTGTTACATCCCGTCTCACCCATTCCTCCTCCTGCACAGGCGCAGTCTGATGGTTTCCACATTCACATAGAGCAATGGGGGTTTCCCAGTGTTATCTAACCTTCTAAACACAGAGTCATGTCCTCCAAGCTTTGGAGATTTTTATTTATGTAAAACTTTTGAAAACCTAGCATAAATGAATTCTAAAAGGGAATTTATTCAAATCCACTAGCTCACATTTGTGGATTTTCGGTTTGTTTCTGCTTCCAAAAATAAACCGAGAAACCTTGTCGACACCTCCCGGAGCTGACAGGCAGATGCGTCATTGTTTGTGACGGGAATCATAAGACACACTCACCGCTGCTGCGACTCTTGCGGTTGGCCTTCCCCCCCGTCAGTAGCATCTTCAAGCTGTTCCTAAACATGCCTGCAGCAGCGGAGATCCGACTACAGAAAGAAACCTGGTGGGAGAGAGCAAAGAAAGTACATGTTAATCATTTTGAAGGAGCCTTTTAGTATGGTCGGATGTCCGCACGGAAATCCGACTGTCAACAGTAGAAATAATCAGTTAAAAGCTTTATCTGCGATATCGGAGAGTGCTGCAAAGCTAAATTCTCCAGATAGGAGAGAAGAGGGGAAGCTTCAAAAGGAGCTAATGTATCAGAAAACTGAAGCGGGGAAAATCCCTTTCATGAATGCTTGATCTTATCTCTGTCATCAAAGTGCAAGATCAAGTGCCTCCTTGTAATTAGAGAAGAATAGAAGGAAGTACAAGTGGGTTTACAACACATCATGGAGAAAGATCCCCCCAGCCTTCACTTTTATTTGGTAAACAGAGTGCGGTCAGCGGCAGCGTAAGGTGAAGGATGACGATTGTTAAAAGTCAAACTAATTCAGTGGCATATATGGAGTTGGAAGGGAAAAGGCAAAAATGAGTACAGACACAGAAACGCAACTAAGCAGTGAAAATATCAGAAGTAAAAAGCACTTTGAATTGTTGGTATGAGTAAAAAACCACTAAAAATTCAGCCTGTTTACCTCTTAAAAGTCTAGGTCTAGGATAGGATTCACTGTAGTTTGGTATAACATATTCATTGTTACAAGACATATCATTAACACCCGAGAACCAATCAGATGTATTAAGCAGTTAATGATTGCCTTTCAGTCTTACTCTTCATTACAGTTTTGGTTTATTCACCAGCAAGAAACAAAAAAAAACTTATATTATTTATTTTTCCAAGTTTATAGAATCTACTGTAAAGCATTTGAGAAAAGAAAACATAATAATAAATCATTTAATATGTTGAACTAGTATACAATAAAATGTAAAGTTAATATCCTGACAATATTTTCTTTTTCACAACTGAGTCAGTGATTTCTTCCAACTCTTACCCTCCTCCACAGTGCCTCACATATCTTTGATGTGAGCCCTTCTTTTAGTAAAAAGCATGGCAGCAGATGGTCTCCGTTAAGTGGCGGTTATTCAGTAAAGCCCCCACAGTTAAGGTCCAGCTGTGGACCAAAACGATAGATAAATATATAAATAAAAAAAGAAGAGAGTAAAGGCATGAAAAAGCTCTTGAAAAGCCCTCCTTTTTCTTCTTCTTCTTCTTCTTCATATCCCACTTTTCTCCACAGTTACGATATCCCACTGAATGTAAAAGGGTCTGGAAACACCCACAATCTTCATATTACCGCCACTGTGAGTGAAGCTGGAGGAACGGATGATATCACCGTTACCGAAGCACTATCGGCCACAAAACTCACATTAGTGGATTCCAGATTTTATGCAATGTGCTTCTGGATTTTCTGGAAACAGCGGTGAACTTTATGACTTTTATAACGTAAAGCAAAGCTTATGAGAGTCCATCTCATCTAGGTCGGTCCTTATCTGTGAGAAGAAAACTTGATTGCAGCATCAAATTCATCCCACAGATTTAAGGTGACAACAAATTCTGTTATAGACAAACATGAAGAGAGTAAAGAGGCAATAGGTCAGATCTGAAAATATATTCCAAAGCAGTGTAAGAGTCAATTTAGCAATACTCAAGCTCAATATGAAACATGAGCAGCAAACAACCCCATTATGACTGGTTTGGATAGCCTGCAGGTCATAGGCTAAGCTGTGATAATACTAACCTAAAATCTTAAAAAGCTATGACTCAGTCAGTAAATACCCACTGTAACTCTGTCAGCTCCTCCTAACAGTAAAAAGGGCTACAGAGCAATAAAAAAAACAAAAAAGATGACTTCATCTATCCCAGTGAATGTGTTTCCATATGTTAACCATAAGCAGAACAGGAGCGACAGTTCGCCGTTAACAAGCTGCCAGAGCAGAAAATGAGAAGAGATGTTCCTGTCTGTTTCCAGGAAGAGAGAATCAATGTTTAAAATCTAAACAGGACAGGACAGCGCGAGCGTGCGCGCAAGAGAGAGAAGCTCACACACAGCGTTTCATCTGAGGGTGTAAGCGTTCACCTCTCCCACTCTCTCTGACCCTCTGTGCCGGCCTTTATGAAGGGAAGCCAAGAAGCAGCATGCTCTCACAGATTCAGAAATGTGCGCAAGCGGATGCAGCCCATCTTAGGATCCTCCACAGCTTGCTCCTAATGCTCATTCTGTGTGTTAAAACCCACTTAAAGGCACATTCCCAAGGCTTGCATGAGCGGCTTTCAGCAGATAATGTGACTAAAACAGTACACTTGTTTGTTCTAATGAAAAATGAATCAAGCAGCTTGAGATGCTTCTAAGCTTTGCTGGAAAAATAAAGAACTGTAAACATGCTCCAAAACATAATGCTTTGCAAAAGTATTCATTCTCTCTTAATTTTTCACACATCATAGCCACAAAATCAATGGATCTTGTGTGATGTAATAAATATGAAACAGGAAAAAAAAAGAAAGAGAAAAAAAGTACCATGAAGGGTTTTCATGTTTGAAAATAAAAATTTCAAACAAGGTAGCTGAACGTGAGCTACCTTGCAGCGTAGCTCATATTCAGTCATATTAAATGGAGAGTGCCGGTGAACTCCTATTTTTTTTCTGTAGAGCATCCCCAGAGGAGGTTTCAGTACAGTTCAGGACCAGAGCTCTTTCCTCCACTTTTGCTGTGTTTCCTGCACAGTTGGGGGCAAAATGCAAACTCACAGCTTTCAGCAAGGATTTTCATCTTGCATTTTTTTTTTTTTTTTCACATAATGGCCAGATTTGTGGAGAGTTACCAATAGTTGTCCTGTCAACAGATTCTGCGTCCTGTGCTGCAGATCCTCTGGAGATACTATGACAACAACATAGTCTTCTTGGTTGCTTAATGTATCAATACTCTACTTGCCCAGTCAGTCAGCGTAGGTGGATGGCATTGTCCCAGCAAGTTTGCAGTTGTTGTTTCTGCATGTGTTTCTTCAAGATTGTATCACAGTAACAAATTATTCACCTGTCTAAAAACATCATTGGACTGTCTGGGGGTTGTACAAAAGGATGCTGCCTAACTTCTGACCTGTCACACTGCTCCCTATCCAGCTCCACTGGCTTCCTGTACACTGAAGATTACAAGACCTTAGTCCTTACTTATAGGGACCTAATGGTCAAGCGCCTCCAGAGGTCTCATACCGTTTACATCTATATGTCCCTAGCAGATCCCTGAGGTAAAATGACCAGGCTCTGCTGGTTGTGCCACTTTCAAGGCTGAAAACTAGAGTCTTTTTAGCAGCATTATAGGGACTCTGAAAGTCTCTTTCCTTTAGTTTGATATCTCCAGACTCAGTTGACCTTTTAAAAAGCAACTAAAAACTAATCTTTTTAAAATTGCTTTTCATTAACTATTGGCTGCAGCAATATGTAATGTGTATTGTAATGACAAATGTCTTGAAAGGCACTATAGACAAGCACACAGCAACTGACAGATTTCCGCAGAAGCCTTCTTTTTCATTTATAGATGCTTTTTCATAACTTAACACCAATCAATCAATCAATCAATCAATCAAATTTTATTTGTATAGCACATTTCAGCGGCAAGGCATTATAAACTTGTTCTTATCTTTAACCCTGACTTTTTTACCTTGGTCTTCCTGATGCTGTTTGCTAACCAAAGTTCTCTAACAAACCTCTTTGCTCTATATATAATATTTCAAACATCTTTTGGAGAATCGGAAGCTTCAAACATGCTTGACAAAAAGCCCTACCATGGTATAACACTAAGAAATCTGAGTTAACACAATACCATTACCTTAAATGTCTTATACTGCATCTTTACAATGTACAAGTTAAATTTTAATCAGCCTCTACATTTTTTAACACAAAAGAAATCTAGCTAGCAGAAGGTGCATGCACTCCCTCTTCTGAGTCTGAGCCTGGAATAAGATCTGCTATGACCCTCCATTAATTACAAAGCCTATTTTCAATCAATGAAGTAGCCTTTAATGGGGCCAGAGATGGCAAAGGCCAGTGTCACAGGGCATCAAATTGGATTTATCTCATCTTACCCTTCTGCCTTCGAATTAAAACCCATCCGAAAGGAAACCACACAGACTCAATGATACGATTAGAGAGGGGGGACACACACATTTCCCAGAGGAGGGCTGTTACTGTGATTAACATTAAAACAAAAGCCACAACAGACACAAAGGACTTTAAAGAGATTAAAATGAATTCTGTCTCAGGCATAAATTGGGCACATGTGAACAAATCAAGAAATCTGTAAATACAGAGAAATGACTGTGCTATTCCTAAAGATGGAAGAAAAATGTGTTTAAAAATATCTAATTAGGTGTCCCCCATCAAAAACAATGAGCAGCTCAAGATAAATGAAGCATCGACAAACTGGAAGACTAATGCTGCGGGCCCAGAGGGATGCACGTTCCTTCAGGCAATTACAGCGCAATCTGTCAGTCTGACAAGGAAACATAAATGTCAAACCTTAATCAAATAAGAACAATGGGAGAGAGGAGTGGATTTCTGACTATTTATCTAATAACGGCAGTCTCGTTGAGACAGAGTAGCCCAGAATCCAATCATTTCTTCAGTTCGAGGGGGAGGAGTAAACATGGACCTGATTATTAAAGCAGAACCTTCCTGCCACATCACATCGGTAAAGTCAAGAAACAACCATCTGCATTTAAAAAGGAGGAAAAAAAAATAAAAATTCTAACTTCCCTTATCTTCCCAGCGGTAGACACTCCCCACCATCAGACAGGGATAAATCATAGTCTCCAGTTTGAAGATGGCCATGGGAACAGAGCTCCATAAATCACACTGATATCAATAACGGGAAGTGTCAGGGCCTGGCTCTCACCGTCGGAGTTGCACAAGGCAATGCAGAAACCACTCAGGGTTGCTGCTAACAAAGTTTCATTCCTGCCCCGCAATGGATTATTTATTAATATGGATTTATGTCCTTTCATTCTGTGCCGCTGCTGAGGGGAAGGTGATGATATCTGTATCACAATGAACCAAACGTGGCTGTGATCAGTCACAGGTGGGACAGTTTTCAACCCTCCTGCAGGGAAAAATTAAACTGTTAAAACTCTTCATCTTTCTAGACTACTTTGAGGATTTGCCGAAGCCTGATGATGGCTTTTTCCAACACTTTCAGATTTTTATTTTTCAATGGTTCTACTGTTGCCGAAGAAGTCACAGCTTTTTAATGGTCAGTTAATTTTCAGTTTCTTAGAAAATGATAACATAGTAATGAAATAATAATATTACAGAAGACTAATAAAAAATATATTCTTAAAATAGAAAAGTTACTTTATTACCACTGTAGCATACACAGTCATGGAAGACTGCTGAATTGACATTGACCTATCAGGATGTTATTGACACCATTCTCAATGTGTGTGAGGCACAATAGGTTATTGATATAGAAGTTGGCTGTTCACATAGAGTTCTATTTAGGGACATAAATTAAAAGTTGTGTGGAAGGAAAAAAGGTGACACAAAATCTTCTTTTGAGATGAAAGCAAAGTTTGTATTTCCTTTGGATACAAAGGTACCAGACTGTGGAGGAAGAGTGAAAAGGAACCGAAAGATGTTTGAGCAAAAGTGTGACATTTCTACTATCAGTGATGGTTTTGGGGAGTCATGTCACCTGGTGGTTCAAAGTCCAATATTAGCACAGCCGTTTTAAAAAAGCCTTTATGCTTCCCTCTGGTGGCAAAATTTACAAAGATGTTAATCACACTCTGCAAGTCTTTAAAGAACCTTGAATAATACGAGTTACAACATTTAATTTCTCTTTGTGATTAATAACATATTCCTGAATCTTAATTGAATTGAATTTTCCATTAAGAGGTGGCACCTGCCCACACTTCAAAGAGTGCCAACACCTGCTTCATTAACCATAGTGTTGCTTTCCTTGATCAGCTGGCAAACTGGATCGATCTAAACCCAGCACAGAACCTATACCGTATTGTGAAGAGGAATTGATTAGAGTTTTACTCACGCTGAAGAAAAATATTTTGCCATTTTAGTATCCCAATATCTGGTTACGCCTTCAGTTCTTTGTAGCGAAATATGAAAAAATGACCGACCAACCTGAAACGCTCAGAAAACAGCTGTCAGTGGACATCCTGAGTTTGAAGAGATTTCTTTAGTAGATTAGTTCAGATATGTGGACTCTCTTGCATTCCTGGCTGCACTGCTTCACTGACCTTTTCAGGTAACTCCTCCTAAACAGGACCAACAAGTTATGGGTCAGGGCCGTTCCCTTTATCATCCATACCACCTAAAGCCAAGTTGAGTTGTACTAATACACTAACATGACCTTTTATTCATTAAATTGTTTAAAAAACAAAGGATGCCTGGGTAAGTCTAAATAATGGAATGAAATATTGGTAGCCATGTAGGTGGGTGAAGAAAATTCCTCCACCAGACTGAAGGCAGAAATAAATCACAGAACGTATTCTCTCTCAGAGCTACCTAACCACAGTTCCCCCCCTCAAGTTCTGCATCATGTTCTCTTTGTAATCTGTTTAAAAGCAGACAGGGTGGTTCATAAGTGATTTATGAAAAAGCATTTTACCCTGCAGACAACAAAATGGCAACAAAGCTCTGATTTTAGGTTATGGGTGCGTTACTTTCAGCCTCCTGTGAACAACAACACAAATGCAGCCTTGTGTGTGCAAGCTGCATGGAGCAAACAAAGAGTTGCAGACTTCTTAAGAAGCAGCTATGAGGGAGAAGAAAATAGCTGCTAAGAATTTTCCAAGTAGGAATGTCAGGAAACCGATACCAGGCGGTGTAAAAGTATTCAGCCACTTACAGATTTTTTTCTTCAATTTTTGCTTTTTTGATCACACTTCAAAGTATTACATCAACAAACAAATTTGAGTTTTAGACAAAGACAATACGAGTGATAAATGTCTGACACTTTGTTTCTGAGCTGTTCTAAAATGTCATGACCATTGAACCCACTTCATGCTGTCAGGCAGCTGCTATTTAAGTGACCAGTAAAAATGAACTGGAAAAAAATGTGGACAACTGTAGTTAATCTGTGTTTAAAAATGCTGACAATTATATTTTCATACTGATTTTGACAGTTTTTCCCTTGATAAAAATTCCAATTTGAAACATGCTGCTATATTGTACCATATACTAAAATTTGACAGATTGATTGATTAATATAAGTGTGATTACAACAAGAAGCAATAGCAGACTAAATGTAAAAAATACTTTTTCTCTACGCTGTATTTTTAAAATGCATAGTAACCACTGGGTTAATAAGAAGCAGTTCTCAAAGCTTTATCGATAAACAGACCTGCGTAATGCCCTGAAAAAGGTCAAACATTGACTTAAATGCAGCGTCCAACTGGAGATGACTGAATAAGATGGTTCAATCAATCTTCCCCACTGCTGCTGCTGCTTCTCCTCCACTTTATCACCTTCTGTGTGCTGCCTCTTTATTCAAAGAGCTACACCTGCTGGTCATTTAGAAGAGCTGCTGCCACACATAAATTAATGAATAGGTCAGAACTGCAAAATAAGAAATCGCCTATTACACATGATTGACTTTGAAACCCAACCCCGACATGTCGATCATGGAGACAATTTTGTTTTGCATAAATCTGTGCACCTCCAGCCTCTCAATCCCTTTAAAGTGAATACAGCAGGGCTCCAGCAGCGAAATCAGTTTGATGACAGGCAGCTTAAATGGGCAAATAGAGACAGGACATGAGAAGGCTGAAAACGGCAGGTAATCAACTTTGGCAGAAGTGCACATTTACATGAAGACTGACGGCTTTGCAATCAGCTGGAGTCTCTAGTCGGGTTAACGCTGAAATTTAATTCTAGGAGGTTTTACACCCTCTTTTGTCACTTCATTTCCCCATTCAGCTGATAATTGTGGCTTATATTTACATTACATTGAGATTTTCTTGTGACATTTGATCGATCAGGTAAATAACCGAGTCACACTCCATGAGATGAAAGCAAGTAACTCCGATATCTGTCAGTTTCCATGCAGTACAGTAGCAAGCCCATTGTGTAAAGCCTACGAGAAATATCCAACCCATGTAAGCAGTTTTGAAGTTTGCATTCTGAATGTAACGTAATCATTCAGAATACAGTGCAGTTTATTCTGACATTGAGGTTTGACATTTTCCCAGAAACATTTTAATTTTGTGAATTTTATGAGGGGAGACAACAGTAAAGTATATAACAGACAACTCTTTCATCACATGGATGGTGTGTTCTTAGTTTGCTTTTTTAGTGTTTTGTTTTTCCAGATTCTGCTGAAGTACTCTAAACTTTTAGAGCTTATTCTTTGCTTATTTTTTTATGATATGCTACATTTGGTTACATACCAACACCACTGCGTTGGCTGTGTGCATGCTGGGATGGCCTCAGCTGGTTATCCCACATGGAGACAAAGCAATCTGACTTATCCATACAATCCAAATTGGGTAATCCAGCAACTTAAAGGGAAGTGCAGCACAACAAACTTACCCGAGTTCCTGATGATTCCTCTTTTAGCAACATCATTATTGTATTAGCTTTCTGAAACTGCTCAGAGCTACATGTCACTTTGCCAGAGGCCCGACGATGAGGTCTTGTAGCTGCTTAATATCTCTAAGCAAGCGGAGCCAGATAAGAGTGTTGAACTTCTTTTGCCTGGGGCGATTGTGTATGAACTCTTGCAGAGTGGTTGATAGGCTTAGTATGGTTGCTAAAGAGGAGGAAAGCCGCAAGGGGACTGAGTAAATTGCTTCATGAATGGACGGAGTCATAGCTGTCTTCATCAGAGACAAAATGTCAGTGCAGAAAACACTGTTGTTGTACTGGATAATGCGTTAATTAAAAATCTAAACAGATATTTGAAGCTCTGCTTTAGATAGAATTTAATCCACTGAAGAAGTATTTAGCAAAATGCTTGTGCACGATGTTCCTTCCAGAGCTGCCTTCTTTTCAAATGATGTTAGCAGCTTTGTCCAATAACTCCAAGACCACTAAGAGTTTTAAATACTAGTAATAGCACCTTTAAATATTTTTTTTAAACATCTGTGACTTCAGGAGTTTAGCAATAAATTTCTGAAGTAGCCATAATGGATGGAGCTAAAGTCATCTTTTCTATGAGCCATAAAAATATGAACTAAAATCTCAGCACTGGACAGAGAGAAACAGTCATACTCTGGCTTCTTCTTTGTCTTCTTCACATGTTGGTTTGTGAAACTTATGTTGAAATCCACGCTTTCTTTTTAAACTGATCTGAAGGGTTCATTTCTAGCATTTTTTTTGCACCTAAAACCCTTATCACAAAAAGCAACAATTACATGCAACTGCGTGTTTTCCTGATATTGTTCAGCCCATTTCATGTGAGTCGTGAATGCAAAAGACCATCATAGAGCCGATGAAGACAGAATGTCAAGTTTTCATGTCAGGGTATGGTTTCAAAGCACAGGACGAGAATAGAACAGATCAATGAGGAGCCTCCATCAAACACACAGGAGGAGGGAGATGGAAAGAGACTGTAGGTATGTCGAATAGGTGCTCAAGATGGCATTCTGAGCTGGAAATTGAGTTTCTGCCAACGACTACACTCACCCACTTACATCAGTCGCAAAACGGGTTCAATCGTCGAAAGCAATTCTCGACAACAGCCTCTGTTTTGCTCACAATCTGGGGAAATAAGACGGCGCACTACACACCAACCTGCTTTCAATGAAGCAGACGCACGTCGACCGAGATGGTAGATGAATCTGTTTCCTGATGAATTATGCATTGTTCCACTTCTGTGTGTGCACCGCCAACACGTTCAGATTCAGTCTAGAACTTCTTTGTCCACCGTGAATTAGCAGCCACCCTTATAATCTCCTTTCATCTCGTCCACAGACAGCTCGTACAGCAGAAGCCTGCCTTTAGCATGCAAATGAGTCAAGAGTGAAAGAAAAGCAATGACACATTCCAGAAATTAATAGTATTACTATTAATTCAGCCATATTCTTTATGCAATCAGAGTTTAATGTGGAAATACAAAAAAAAATAATAATAAATTGCCGAGCTTTGCAAATTAAATGGAGTGACATGTAAATCATAGTAACTCATTTTATTAAATGTAAATATAATTAGGAAAAAACACCCTAAAAAGACTTGCAGCTAATTGGGTTTGTAGCAACTGGTCAGTAAGAGAAAAAAAATAACTAAAGCAGCTATGCTTTTTTAATAAGGTCAAATATTTCTGAAAAAAAGAATATTTATTTATTCACCTCAAGCAGTCATCACATCAGCTTAGCCAGCATACTTAAATCTTATTGCACTGTAGAAGAAGAGTGAAAAAATAATAAAAAAAGATTTGAATCAATGTTTGTTGCTTTTCAGTTTATGTTGTGGGTTTTGCATGTCATGTTTGTTATTCCATTTTCATATTCATGTAGAACTTTTTCTTTATGTCCCTAAATACAGTATATTAGCGTCTTTGTTTTTATGCTGTGAAAAAAGCTAAGCTTAAGGCATTAAACTCAAATATGGCAAAAACAACATTCTTCGGTGTGGAGGTTGCATTCAGTGAAGAAAATCTTAAACATTTTTTTGTTTTCCAAAAGGAGTTTAAAATTAAATCAGAACCCATGTTAAAACCGTACCCAGCTGTTTAAAAAGGAAACTATAAGTAAGATACGTCTCATCATTTAGGTTGCAAAACTGCAAGATTTATGTGTTAAAAAATTTAAATGTACGAGAGTAGTTCAATTCAGGATGCTGTATCTGAACTTTGCAGAATTATATGAGCAAAGAAAATACATTTTAATGATGAATGTGACTAAAACTGCTATAAAGATGTTGCTATTTTGTGTCATTTTAATTCCATAAATGCTCCTAGGATGGTGTTATATGTGTAATAGTTGTCTCTGATGCAATTAAAGTTTCAGCTAAACATTTGATCGTCATTAGCAGTGGCATTAGGTTGTATCCATGCAAAATCTATGCTCCAGAGAATGCACATGGAAAATGCTATCTTAGTAATGCTACTTGTGCTAACTGTGCTAATCACAAATACAGTATAAGACGTTCTAGCCCATCATGGCCTCTTCAAAAAATATCCTTTACAGTTATGTCAAATACAGCCCATGTTGTGTGTTCTCCAGCATGAATCTCATGCTGTATGAAAAACATTTTTATTTTTGTAATCCACAGCCATCTACACACAAACAAAATAGTAAACAAATTACTGTGCCTGGAAAGGGCAATGACACCCTGAGGATTTCTGTTTTGCAGCTCAGAACCCAGATCAGAGTATGGTGATCTGGGATGTGTAGGATGCAGAGAAAACATCCTAAATTACCTGCTCTCCAAGTTCAGCCCACAACTGAACTGCTGTCAGACTCGACTGACGTTTGATTGAAGGCGCAGACAGGACCAAGAGAAACAGAGACCCAATTAGCACGATAGCTAAGCAACTGACCTCTGATGGCAGTTTGATGACAACCAATAAATGTCTGTTGGATCTCAGCAATCAACCCACTGTGTGTCAATCATTGGATTTAGGTGGTGGAAAATAACATGGTTCCAGTTTATTCTTTCCTGTTACCACACTGTAGACATCGCCTCAAAGAAACTTGGAAATAAAATAAAGAAATCCACATTAAAAGGACCTGCGCTATTTTTTTACTTTTACAGAAACGCATTTGAGCCGTTTCTCTTCACAAGACATTGAGTTGTTTCAGCAATGATTCATTTAAGTCCTTTAGAGTGCTTTGTTAACATATAGATGTCTTCTTTTTAAACAAATTGCACATTGTAGTGCAAAGTGGTGGCCCAGCATGTAAACACTGAGATCATATCAAGGCATACTCAACACTATCAAATAAATTTATAAAAATAAACTAAAAATTTAATTTAATTTCTTTACTACTGCACATTACACCAAAATTATAAAATACAAATCAAAACTTGACTTAAAATATATGATCCAGAGATAAGCTAACCGCCTTTACGTTTCTGCTACATAAATTCGTACCTCTCTGTGCCAATATAGTTTTTACATAAAAAATAAATATATAGTTTCTTAACTGCACACTATGGATTTTCTATTTGGAATATTTTACTAATAAAGCAGTTAATTTTATTGGCTTCTACTACCAGTATCTTTACAATTTTGATCATCGTGATCTTTTGTAATCTCTCTGCAAATGTATTTGCTAAAGGATGCAAATGAGAAAATGTAAAGGGGTAGATTATGCTAAATTAACTTTTTCTGAGCTTTACATCATGTTATAATGTCCCTCAACAAAAACATACATGAAGTGTTGCTTTTGATTTTTTCATGCATGCCTCCTTTAATCCTTTAGTCTCTCATGGAAGTCATTCGCTCTAGCAAAGCGCCGCCTATTTTTCCAAAACTCCACCTTGGAGTTTCAGTCCCCAGATGATTTCCCCCTTCTTTCAGTTGAACTTTTTATACTGAACAAGACTAGATGCAAGAAAATGAATGAAAAGTGAAAAAACCTTAAAAAGTAGGAGGTTAAGGTTGTGTCATTTCATTGCAGCCTTGTCATTTGTTTCTAGCAGAATACAGAAAATATGTCTCAGTTTACTTAGGGTGCATAGACTTTTAACACTACTGTATTTAATATCCGTTCACTGTCACCACATATTTTTGGAGTATGAGGGATTGCTCCATATTACTGATGATTTAATCTGCTTGGCTTCCTTGGACACATAACCTTTTACCAGTTGGCTCTGTAACTTGAATTTGACTGCATTGCATTAAAACTAGAATCATAGAAAAGTATGTTATTAAATTTATGCTCAAAACATGACTAAATTAGAGTAATTATTTAGATTTAGATTCATTATATAAGTAGGAATACAACTTGAATCTGTTTGTTTTTGTATACAGTCTTGAGTTTACATTTGAATTGTCACAGTACAACAACAACAAAAAAATAAATAAACTGAACACAATCAATATTTCAAATCAGATGAAAGAAAAACACAATGTTAAAACAGTAAAGTATTTACAACAGGACAGTCAAAATTAATGAGACAATGCAGCCATAAGGAAGGGCACTATAACAAAACCAATGTTGCAAACTGACACTCTGAACCTTGTGTAGGCATGATGCCAAGAACAGCATTGTGGACCCCTACCAGGCATGTCTGCACATAATAATTGGTAATGGCAGCCACATGCATGTCCTCTGTCTATGTGGGTGGCATGTTTGTCAATGTCTCAGACACCTAAATAGAAAGGCAGCTTTGGTCACCACTGCCAATTATGATTCTGACAAATACTAACAAATCCTTCTTAAACTTCTCTTCTTTAGGCTAGTATCCCCGCCTTTCAACAAGATTAATCTACACAGTGAGACCTTGTTCAAGGGGAAACACACAGATTTACAGTCTAGTTACGAGACAATTTGCACAGCTACAAAGCATAAAACTGACAGGCTTTCTGTTGTTGCTTTTTAGATTTTAGATTCTGGGGGAAGGGCAGCAGCTGTTAGTTGGGTCCAGCTGTCGATGGCGGCAGGCAGAACTAGGAGGGGAGGAGATGATTGTGAACAAACCTGTGCAAACACAGTCCCAAAGGAGTTCCCCCATAAACTCAGATAACTTTTTATGCTTCCCTTTACCCTTAAATATGATTTATACTGGCGATTGTGGGAAAAGATTAAATCTGCTAAATGGTACAGTGAGCATAAATCTCAAAGGACCTGGCTGAATTTAATATGACAAGAAAAGGTTTGCAGGTTTTGTAAATAACTGTGCTGATAATTAAAATATATATACTTCTTTTGTTCTCAGAGACTTTCTGCCTCCTCAACTAGCCCTTATTTTTTGTGGTTTGGTTGCACTGTCTAAACACAAAGCAGTAAATTTCCGTCACGTCAGGAAATGATAGGTTTCGATCGATAGAAAACATTCTCAAATCACAGAAAAAATAATTAGCACCAGTCCTGACAAAAACAGTGAATTCACAAGGTTTTGTTATGTTAAAGGTTTTAGGATTTATTACACGTAGATTCATACATTTCAAGCATTTTTTGTTATGATCATAGCTAACTAATCTAATGAAAATAAAGAATTTCCTTCCTCATAATATTGGAATATTACAAATTAATAGAGACCTATCTCCAAGTATATATATAGGAAGTTAAATGAAAGGAAAATATGAAAAAGAAAAACATGCATTAGTAACCTGAATAAGAAGAACCTTGAAAATGTTATGAAATAAAGCAAATAGATCAATAGAATATGTAATCTGTACATATAAGGCTTTCCATCTTGATTTTAGTTGTGATTAAATCCAAATTTTTGATTGATCTGTATCGATTTTTCTTCTTTGGTGCCATTTTTTATCCATATTAATGGAAGGCTGAGTTGAAGGAAAAACTTTTTGGGAAACCCTGACAAAGGCAACATCCTTCATAGGGTTTTGAATAAGGACAGTACTAAAAGTTTTGCTTGCAAATGATTTGCAGTTTGTGTTCATACCTTTCTGTATTAAATATAACACTCTAATTTTCAGAGTATCTGAATTTTGGGGTTGCATTAACTGTAAGCTGTAATCACCAAGATTAGCGCTTAAAAATTACCTTTATGGAATTTTAAAGTAAGGTCCAGTCAGCTCACAATACAGATTTCTCTTTATTATTCCTCAAATCCAACATAACCGCCCATTTCTGGTTGAGCATCCACTGTGCTCACCATGGAGAAATAATTAAACTTTTCTCTACAAATTCTCTAAAAAGCCCCTCACTTTAGAGTGCCAGTAATATGTATTGAGTAACACTGTGTGTGCTATATGCTCTGATTTGGACTCAAGCTGTGAACCAGGAGCCAAACACAAACAAGAAAATCTTCACAGAATATAAAAAATATATACGTATATAAAAAGAAGCTACCAATGTCTCCCCAGCTGCATTCATCCAGACCGTATGATTCCAGAGATATTCAATGTGCCCAGCTTCAAAGCCGCCAGCCTAACATGCCCTAATGAGCTGCATGACAATTAGAGCTGGCTTGTAGCTATAAACATTCAAGTCAGTAAACACCGAGGCTTCGCTCTCCAACCAGCAGCACAGGCAACAAGGTAGTTGCAGTAGTTTGTTTGTCTGTCTGTCTCTGGGCCAAACATGATACACTACTCTCCTGCCAACAAGCCACTGCAAGGGCAGGTTGCGGTTACCCTGTGAATTTATAGTATTCTCCCTGGACCATGTTTGCCCCACATTATGCTGCCCATGGAGAATACATTGATCCTTAAGAAGCTTCCCACCTCAAATAATAAAATTGTTAACTGGGAACTGCGACCGAAGCCATTATCAAGCAGACCGGGAACTACATCCAGGTCTATAGGAGCAGAACCTTACTTAGTCTGTGTTTTAGATTTTAATATCTAAATCAAACCTTTGCTCGGTAACTGAATCTGTTTTCTCAAAATTATACACCAGTACTGTGCTGACTGCATTTTGTTCTGCATAAAAATGTGTGTCCTTTGGAATTTGTTGAATATCATAACATTGAAATGATCTGAATAAGTGTGAGCCTAGAGAGGCACCAACAATTGTCCTATGATCTAAATCAGCTAATTCTCACCTAAAAATACCTTTTCTTTTCAACTCGGTGAATGAACAACATTTCAATAACTGTCTTCAGTGTGGAAGGTTTCACTGAGTGAAGAAGAGTAAATGTTGGTTCTTTTTAGTGTGAAAGAGGTTTGTTTACTTATTTCAAAGGAAAATGTATTTTCAATCACATGTTGACAAATGTGAAATTTCAGATAAGCTGCAAGAGAGAGCATGATTTTCAGAAGATAACAGGAAGGCTGAAATGAATAAAAGGAGGTTGCTTTTTAATTGCCAACCTTTGAATTCAATGGGATGCAAATATTAGCAGCCTTCTACATTTTCTAGAACATTCATAAAGACTGCTGTTTTAGTAATGGTTGTCACATATTTATTCTACAAAAAATATAGAATGATACAATACAATAAAGAATTTGTCAAATTATTACTATGTGCAGAGTAATCAGGATGCAGAGAGCTCCTAAAATTTGGTTTATTTTGTTTGAAAATTCTTCCATTCTGCGCCGAAAACCACCATTTTACTCCTTAAACATCTGAGATACTTGGGAAAACAAACTTGTCTCATCTTCTCTCAAAGATGAGACAGGTTTCCAGCCCGACCACCAGGGGAGCTTAAAAATCAAAGAAACAAGGTTAAACCAAAGAGAGAGCTTCTTCCTCGCAGCTCAAACAGGATTTATCGTGCCACCTAAATTGTTTTTGTCACAAATGCCTGTCAGAGTTGGCGTTTGTGGGTTTCAGTGTGTCGGATTTAACACAGCTCCTTTTGAGTAGCCATAGGCTGCAGCTCACCCACCCACACACCCCACTGGGGAACAACTGTCTCCTTCATATTCCCTTCAGCAGCTTTGACAACACAGATCTTTCTCATCAGCAACGCTTCCTGAAGCACTGAGCAGAAATTTACAGCCTGCAGCATCTGGTTGGCCCATACATGACTGATACTATTAAAGGAAATACATAAATGCAACTGCTTGACTGTAACAATAACCAGAGGCTTAAAGACGAAACTTCGACTTCTCTGGGAGAAAAACCATCCAGGAAAACACCAGAATGTGTGTCAAATCTGATGCAAACTTACAACAGTCAAAGCCAATATTTTACCGCCCTGGAGACAATGTAATATTTCTGTTTCTCTGCACCATTGACCAGCACAGGAGCCACCACTCCAGGTCATCACAAATTGACAGATCTGCACTGCAAGCAAAAGGGCCACGGGAGCCAATTCTCAGGCCAGAGAGTTTTATAAGTCACACGATTTGTGTGTCTGAACAGATGTCAAAAAGCATGAATTATCTGACCAAAACAAATGTTTAAAAAAAATCATAGTTTCCCAGAATATCTTAACTGCAGTGAGCACTAAAATAAAACGACTTTAAACCCAATTAACACTGGATACAAAGAAATTCTATGCACCCAATCTAAAAATGTGAGCAATGCAGACTTTTACAGTGTTTTTATGGCACGGGTATAATTTATGCCACCTCCTAAATAGCGGTCGCACACTGCTTCTCCTTTGTGCAGCTCCGGCTTTAACGGCCAGGGTAATCTCAGAGGAAGAAAAGAGCCAGTGTCATGTGGTCAGAAGGCATTTTAGCCAGACAAAAAAAATTGCGTCAGCACTTTCTGCTGCGCAACGAGAGGCCAGCATTCGGAGCCCCTGGCCTGCTTCTCAGAGGAGAGTCGGGGTTTAATGGGGCTACTCTTCCACTCCATTTGCCAGCTTGCATCTTACGGGCCGCAGATGTGTGCACGTGGGGAAGCGAGCGTGTCACCCTGCATACCTCTCTGCAGCCTTGGAGCCGCGCTCCTCGTAACAGCTGACAGAGGCTGTTCGTCTCCTGACGCTGTGTTTACAAACTAAATGTATTACAGACATGACATGCCAAGAGGACACAAGGTTAAGCATTTGAACGTAATATGGTCAGAAAATTCAGATATCTTCTGAAAGTGACTCAGTCACTTTCAGAAGACATAAGAGAGAGAGAGAGAGAAACATTTACAGAACTTTCTTTAATTGGTAAGTATTGCTTTGAGGGCCATGTAATAATCCTAACCAAAAAGATGTATGCAATTGTCTGAATGAATGTGTAAAATACATTTAGAGCAGTTAGACAGAATTCACTCCCTCAAAGATTTTTGCCACACATTATTGTTTTAAGATAAACAAAAATCAATGACCTCATTAAATACAAAGTGCATGCGATAATTTAAATTACAGAGGTAAAAACTATACAAACCAATCTATGGAGTGTGAGGTAGGTTTTTTTTTAGAACACAGTAGCTCTCCGAGTCACGATCAAGTTGAATCCTAATATGCCTCACTCCAACATTTCGTTAAAAGATTTGCCAGTAAAATGTTGTGGTCAAACTGTGATGGTCTTGAGCTGCTTTGCTGCTTTCCTGGTTTTGTCTACCAGGAAATACTAAAGGAGAAAATCGTGACACCTGTTTGTGACCTTAAGCTCAAATTTGCTTGTGTTGTGCATTAGAAAAAGGATCTAAACCAATATAATCAATAAATAGGAAATCAATAAAAGGCCTGTCTTGATCGGAAACCCAAAGTGGATCTCTCCCATTGACTTGAATTAGAATTTTTACCGGGTCAGTCAGTGAATAGAAGGAGAAGTTGTGAACGCTGATTTTTGGAGTTGTTTTAGAATTGTAGTCCGCCTGCAATGTAAGCAGATGAAATAATCAAAGCCATTCAATCTGTGCTGGCCGTCCTTCTGAATATTGAATTAACATGAACAGGCTCGTTCAGATCGGCCCTTTTCTCTTTGCAGTAGTGACAATGCATGTGGTAGTGTAGGGTTAAAAGGTAGCATTAGAGCAGCAGAATTTCCTAAATGCCCTCATTTTATTAGCTTAGTGAAAATGTAATGTCTCTGGCAACTTTAGAAGACTTTGTTCCAACGTTGGATCAATTTCAGATCCAAACAACCATTTCATGGCTGGCTAGACAAGGAGTGATTGAAACGGCCCCTAGCTGACGCATTTATCAGCAGTCGGCCAGATTCTGAGGAAGACCATTGATTGGCTGTCAGCTTCATGAGGAGATGACATCATCCCCACCAAAATACAGTGAAATCCCCCAAAAAACTGGAATTAGGCCTCAGTCATTAGGTTATTCCTAGTTTTAAATATTCTCTAGATGAACATTAAAAAAAAAAAAAATAAAATAAGTCATTCAAAATGTTTTAATCTAGATTTTTGCTTCAGTTTTAAAATCTACATTATTAGTAAATAGGTGTAGTATACTCAATGTGATGTTATTTTTACAGCAGCAGATGCAATTTTTGCTTTTCTGTTTTAAACACATTTGCTTATTTCATGGTACACATTGTTGCTCTACATTTTTGTGTAAATACAGTGGAACTGCTATTTTTACTCAATATCATACAGTGAAACCCTCCTAAAATAATGGTCCATGCCTGATACTAAGAAATTGGTTTCTAAAAATAAAAAATGTTCCATTCAAAAGATAGTTTGCTGAATCACATAAAAGAGCTAGGTAGCTGATATGTTTTCTAGCATCCTACAGAAAATTTAATCTCCAAGAAACCTGAGAGAGGACTCACCTTGAGTAGACAATAAATCCAGTTTTGGGAGCAGCGAAGCACTACATTTCACCGGGCTAAGCCAAAGTCGCAATCCTGCAGAGACAGTCCACGGTTCTCTACAAAAGGAAAAATATGAAACAAAAATTTAAGCTGAGGTGAAATTGACCAAAAAGCAAGAAAAAAAAAAAAGGCTGACATTCAGATATATGGAGTCTATAGAGTAGGAGCTTGTTGTTGATGGTTTCTCCAAGAGAGACTACAAAAGGGGGCTGGCAATGCAAAAAAATAAAAATAATGTGGGTCAACAAGGAGTTCTTGTCACAGCATAGACTGGGACAGTTGTTTTATTCTTCAGTGGGAGGATCTGAAATGAAGTGCTGCTTTCAGAGTTGTGATGTCAAGCTTCCAAGCCTTCTGACTAAATGTATCATTATGTCATTAGAAGGCCAGTTATGGGCAGGAAAGAACAGGGCTCAAATATCTGTGTGGGAGATGAAAGCAGTCATGTGATAAAAGCTAAATGAGCTTAAAGAGCAGAAATGCAAAGCTGGAATAATGCATGTTTGATTTTTCTAACTCCTTAAAAAGTGTATAGTAATAATAATTTTAAAAAATGTAAATATAAAAACAAAATCACAACCTTTCTGTGGCTTGTACTCTATCATCAAGTTTGCTGCATGAAAATGCAACTTTTTACATCACAGTTCTTTACCAGAACATGTTATACATTACAGCGTAGGTACTTATTTACAATAGTGATACGGGGTCCAATGATCCACGCAAACGTTTTATCGTGGGAAAGTCATTTGGTCAACAAGAAGATTGTGAGAAGAATGGTGCAGCAGTTCTTAAAAAAAATTACAATAAAATTCCGGTGTAATGTAACTTAATTTGTTCATGCTTCAGAAGGCAAGGCTTTTCAAGTCTCAATTTTCCTTCTGCTTAATCCTCAGGTATTACTTTAGCTACAATCATAGGCATAAAATTGGGATTATGAAAACAGAAGGTCACTTATGCACAAATATGTTATTTATAAGAAAAACTGCAAGAATCAAGTTTCTTCCAGGGATTCACTGAATATTTTCTCCATTTCCTAATTATAGCTGGTACATTGTACTCCTTAAGGAAGACTTTGCAGGACTCCATGTAGGTTTCACACCACGCAGCAAACACCTTGATTAAGTTAGCTCACCCAGTGGGAGTCGAAATAAAACTACAGAAACAATGAGAAAATTATAGCTTCATCAATCTCAGGAAGCTTTTCAGAAAATGCCATTCAGAAATTTGTAACATCCCATATGTTTGGTCATGACATTTAAATGAAATTTAAATAAGATGAAACGTTCAAAGTTAAAGAAAAATTACTTTGAGAGTCACTTCTCTTGCCAGTTGAATTTAGTGGGTTCACATTGAAGAAAAAACTTTTCCAATCAAACAAATGATAATTAGAAGAGAACAAGGAGCACATGCCCGCGCAGGGATATTTGTCCTGTTGGCTACAATTCATCTTTCTTAGCTGAAAAATTCTGGCACACATCACAAAAATAACACCCACAGAAATCTGAGTCCATAAAACTACAATTTTAATAATCTGTCATGATTCTCATTTGTCCACTGGGTGTAGACGTTAAATGAAAGGGCAGGAATTAGGATTTTTATTTTTTTTTTTAAATCATGTGTCCAACACTAAGTCCTCCCACTTCAGTGTTAATGAGTCATTTAAGCTCTGCTACTCATCTCCCTCTGGAGGATCAGGAGTGTTTACATTTTCATGCATTACAAATGCCTTTTTGTAAAGCTAAAGCTTCACACCATGAGGAACTAGCTGATCTATTCAACATGGCAAACTCAAAACATATGGTTCTTCTCTCCTGACCGTGGTTTATATATGCCAAAGGTCTGGAAATTCAGGGCATGGAGAGCCAAATACATACAGCACACAAAAGAGGAAATTGCACGCAAGAGAATAACATGTAACATACATTAAAATGATGAGAAACAAAAGTGCAGGCTTTTTAGTCCTAATACCAATTAAGTGAGTACTTTTAATCCAAATGCTTAGACACATTTTCCATATCGCATAACTTATCTTTTCCAAAAGGTAAATAAATATAAAGCAAAAAGTCAATATTTTTTTAATCCATTTAATCCTACAGAGAATTTTACCCGGGTTTTATGTGACGAATCACACACAAAGTTATACAAAGTGTGGAATGGAACCAAAATAAAATTAAACGGATGGATTTTACTAATTAGGTGACTTTTAAAGGAACGTTTTATCTAGAAGAATTAGAATAAGGGAGTTTGAGTACATAGGCAAACCACACTTTGCTTATTTTTAAAGAAATTATTTTTTTAAAATGTGGTGTACATCTGTATTCAGCAGTTTTAATCTGGTACCCCTAAATAAATGGTTCAACTTCCAGCAGGACAGTGACCATAAACATACAGCCAGATCTACAAAGGAATGGTTTAGGTCACAAGATGTACATGTGTTAGAATGGCCAAGTCAAATAGGAAACCTAAATTCAATTAAGAATCTGTAAGTTAAAAACCGATGTCCATAGACATTCTCCATAACATCTGATTGAGTTTCTTTGCAAACATAAGGGGCAAAAATTTAAAAGATTTTAAAATGCTTTTGGGATTATGGTTGGCTGTAAAGACAAATCAACCTCCAATATGAAGTCCCTGCAGCATCTCTTAACAGGTCAAAAAATGTTATGTAAAATGAACTTCAAACTTCCACAGCAAACATTCTCAATGGTGACATCAAACACGCAGAACTATTACTGCCAACAAGCTCATTCTTATGTTTTTCACATGGAAGAGAAGGGCAGTAAATTACCCCTGAGTTCAAAATGTCTCCTGAATAATACACGAGGCACCGTGTTTTGTAGCTTCAGACTGTGTTTAAGAATCGATTAACTTGTCTTATTAAGAAGATCGATTGAGCCAAACTTTGCTTTTGATCCCTTTGGATTATGAGCATCAAATGCTTTTACTCTTGATTGAATGAAAGGATAGTTCAAGGATGAATCTCATTACCAAGAATACTCCAACCAACCGATTTGGAGCAAATCATGGGCACTAACTGAAAGTCAACATACATGAACAGACAAGTAAGATTTTACTGAAGTCCAATATGGTGTTAAATGGTAATATGTTAATGCTACTTTTCCGCAAATCCTGAACTGTATAAATGACTTCCAAAAACATAAAAAAAATAATAAAATAGGGTTGGTGACTCTCACACTTAATCGTTCTCCCACATTACAATCGGGAAAAATTTTTCCTTGTGATACACATGCCAAACAAAGTGGCACAATGCAGGCAAGGCAAATTTATTTGTAGAGCACACAGATATTCTCAAGGCTGGGGAGATCATTTTCTGCTTACTTTTAAAATAAACCCAAGTCATTTAAAAATTGCAGTCTTTAAAATGACAAGAGAGATGGGTGGGAATCTGGTTTCAAAGTATGCCGCAGTTGTAAAAGCCACACCCACTCAGCCACTAAAGCCTTCTGCCATACTGTTCTTGCATTTTGTATCCCCCGGTAATGCTGCAGCACCGTTGTGCTGACGAGTCAGATGGATAACAAAACTTAGCTACAAACGCCCTGTCGCAGCCACAAACACTTTAAAATTAATTGCATTTCAGCAATTTGGGTTCTTTTTACAAGAAGAAGCAAACAAACAAGAAGCAATTTGTCTGTTGTGGGTAAAGTGAAGGATTTAATCATCTTCAGTTTATAATCTAAAATCTTTGGTTGATCAAAACTTAACTGGATAATTGTTCCCAGACTATTCATTAAAGCACAGTTGAAGGTTTAAGAATCTTCTATTTTATTACGAAACACCAAAAAGTGTATTTTGTGAGCATTACTACCACTTTAGAACTAGACAGGTAGAAAAACAATAGAATTTGGTCCAGTGAAAGTAGGACTGAAACATTCTACACTGATCACAGATTCTATAAAATATATTTTGCCATTTATTTTGTGATGTTTAAAACCTTTATCCTATTCTTTCTGAAAACGAAAAATGGAGTAGTTTCTTACTTTAGCTGGACTAGTTTCCCAAACATCTTCCTAAAAGAAAATGGCATCTCCTGTGATGACCACAATATCTCAAATACTCTGTAAGGTTTATACTAAGTACTGAATCTAGTTGGTGTTTTTTGTAGCTCAGATATTAGAAAATGCTTTTTAAAAAATAAATCTGTACTCAAAAAACTTATATAGCTATGACATATGTGCAGCACACAGGTGCAAAGGTTTTGTGTGAAAAGAACTTGGCTCATTAGAAGATTGTGCCAACGTTGGCACAGAGGAAGCTGACACTATGAGGCAGAGAAGTGCTTTGGTTTACCCAAAATGAAAAAGGATTCTGAATGCTTAGAAGCTTTGGATATATACACACCACAAGCATCTCCATATACTACTATAGCTGACAGAAAGCCATCCCACCAATGTGCTTACTAACCATACGAGGCTAAAATAGAACATCTGAGACATAGCTTGGCAGGTGCCTCTGCTTTTTGTGGCAGGTACATATTTAAGTTAACAGGGATCAGGTTTAAACAAAGCAAGCTATAAAACAACACATTTTCCAGAATATGGTTAAAATATGAAGTCTGAAAGCACTTTACCGCAGCTGCTACTGTGGACATGAAACATTTTGAGCAACACCCAGAGAGTTATCCTGGCAGGAGGGCTGAAGCTTTCAAAGCATAGCAAATGGGATACCGTAGGGAAGCTGGTTAAAAGCATTTTCTAGGATTAACCCCTTTCTTAAATTCCATCTCATTACAGAGGTTTTGTCTAAGAAACAACTAAGATAAGACTTTTTTTTTTTTTTTTCGTTGATGTTGCAACTTGAAACGGAGCCGCAAATGGAATAAGTTGCTGTTTCTTTACATCTGGATCTCAAGCACACAGCCTGAGGAGCCATAAGAACAGTCTGACCAGTGGAAGACCGCAGTTCTCCAATTCGACAGTCATTGTTAATTTTCCGGCTGGCCCAACGGGAAAATAAACCCATAAGGAGAAGTACTGAATCTGCATCAGTGTGTAATTGTTTGTTATCTGTCTTGAGCCAACAGAAAATCATTTCAAACACCAACCGCTGTGTCACCACTGTGGCTCTGTGTTAAAAATGTATGCTTCCGGGCATTCTGAGGCTTGTTAGCTAAATGAAGAGAGGACGTAATATAGTTTCCTTGGAAGTGGCATTAACACTCTGTGGGGTTTTTCAGCTGGATATCAATTAGAGGCTCATTAGGCGCTTAGAGACGGCAGTCCCTCCGGCTTCCTGTAGCCTGCTGTGAAAGTGGCTGACCCTGACCTCGAGGAAAAGGTTGGTGTGCTCCTTCTTTTGCGCCCATAGAGAAGAAGGAC
Source organism: Alfaro cultratus (assembly GCA_903066825.1). Taxonomy (NCBI): domain Eukaryota; kingdom Metazoa; phylum Chordata; class Actinopteri; order Cyprinodontiformes; family Poeciliidae; genus Alfaro; species Alfaro cultratus. The sequence continues at coordinate 71,378 of CAEFZX010013018.1, read as the reverse complement.
TTTTTGGAGCAAGCGTGTTAATTATGCTCCCTTTGCAGCTTGTATTTCAGAAGACACACTTCAAAATTACCAAAATAAAAACAAAATAAATAACTTGACAAATTAACGAAAATGAATCAATGACTTTGATCAGCAGCTCATTTGTATTCGTAAAGACATTTTAAAAACTTTGACTGGTGAAGACATATCCACATAAATGATACCACTAATAACAAGATTTTAATTTAAACCTCTTAACGCTCATTACCTTAAAGAGAAAATACTGCTGCGTTATAAAGTCATTTAAAAAGGCCATTTCTGAACAACGAGAGACCATTTTCAACTAAAAAACACTGAACACATCTACTAGTTTTTCTTTCTTCTTCCTACAAAAGAACACTTTTATGAAGAGCTGTTAAGAGCCTATAATTTCTTCTTAACATTCTAAGGAACAGTTTGCCAACATGATGCACATTTTATATTTTACAATGCTTTGTAAAATAAAACAGCTAAATAAAACCTACAGAGGCTGAGAAACGCATTTACAGCGCTGGGGTTTTATATCTTGGTTCATATCTGCTGCCACTCGTCGAATCTCCCAAAAAGTTCATCTATTGTCTGCTTGTTGCTTTAGATATGTATTTTTGTGGATTCTGATCTGTAATTTTAACTATACATGACCACTTTGTGTTTGTCATGTTTTCAGATGTTCAACCCCGGACAGTCAGTCACCCACAATCTGTGAATGGTTGTTACTGACGTTTATTTTAACATCATAATGGCAAGGGCATTCAATCTGGTCTTAGGACTTCCATGTGGGCTGGTTGTGGGCTCTGTAGGGTCATTTGCTAGGTGTGGTGTGTTCTGTTTTGGGGTTATTGGTAGATAGTGGTTACGGTCTTCCACAACCATGGGTTGTGTCCTTTGGCATTTCAGGAAGGCACATGGTGCAGGTGGCTACTGCTCTCAGGCCTGTGTAAATGCCTCAATCCAGCAGTTTTTTCTATACATCTGCTGACTTTGGGGGCGCCTTCCACCTCTTTCCAAGCCACCGGAACAAGACATGAACACATACACACACACTGCATGCATACATGGATACAGACACAATTGGACAACAGCATGTAAGCACAACAAAATTCTGAATTACAATAGGTAATTCTATATACAAAACAACATGACTGTATTAGTTAACAATAAACATGTTTATTAGAATGTTGCATTTTATTTCTGAATATAATTTATAGTTATTTAATCAAATCTTCACTCTTCTGGCTTTTTATTTCTGAAAGCTTCATATTGTGTTTTTACTAATGTGAACTCTGTAGTGGAGAAGTTTGCTTTTTGTTTTTCTGCTCAGAATTTGCTCAGCCAGTCTCATGCTGCTTCTCTATATTTATGCCCCTTGCTGTGTTGTTTGGGGCAGAGGTGGTATGAAATATTTTTAGACAGACTCTGAGGGGACTTTGTGTTCTGACAGCTAACACAATGAACTCTCATGCCTGAACAAGGACATACTTTAGTGGCCGTACCCTAAAGCCATAGACCGCTCCTCCACTCTGAAAACAAGCATCTATTGAAGGAACATGCCTCAGTAAAGCTCTGCTCCTGCTGGGTTTGCACTCTGTCAACAAGGGCATTTGTCTATTCACAAGATTAAGAACTGGATAATCCAAATTATGCCACATTTACAAAGAAATACAGAAAATTTGAGTGTTAGACTGAGTGCTCTATGCTTACAATATCTCAAGACTAAAATGTTTTGTATGATACCCCCGGGAAAGTCTAAGTGCAGTAAATTCATAAGCCATTGCAGCTGCAAGCTATGCATTCAATATGCTGACATTTGGCTGAACTGAAAAAAGATCTTTTTATCTATATGTGCGATCCTCTTTGAAATATATATACACACAATACATGTTTGGCCTTAGAAAGTCATGTTAGCCCTGAGGAAAATACAACGGTTTGTTAAAAAGAGTTCTAATAATAGAGACCCATAGCTTCAGAAAGCCAGAAACGGACAGAAGGAAGAACCAGGACCACTTAGCTTTAGCGCAGTCAGAATTTCTTGCTTGTGGGCAAAAAGTTCATTTATGTTCAGTGAAGCATGATTTGCATAAAAGCTTCCATTTCCAAAAAAAATTATATTTGAATTTAATGTGCTTTAATTCATACAAAATTAAAGCCATTGTGGTTATTCGTTTTACAGTAGACAATTTATTAGGTACAATTTGCTTGTGGCAAGTAGAATCTTCCTTCATCTTCAGAACTGCCTTACTGCTTCATGGCATAGACTCAAAGTGACAAAAAATTATCCTCTGAGATTTCAGTCCATATTGACATGACAGCGTCACATGGTTGCATGTCTCAGGTTTTACCACCTTCAATCTGAGTTGTACAAAGCAAGATGGATCCATGCTGTCATACTATTTGCAGCTACGAAAAACAGGACATGGCCAGATTGGATATAGCATTCTTAGTGTTGTGTCCTAAGGATGAGTTTCAAGTTGTTATGAAAAATGTACATATGAACAGAGTCCTTCTTTCCAAACCCTTTTTGAGACTTGGATTTAGATTTACACACACTTATTTTAGAACGTCTTCATTACAAAGTGTTTGATGAAGAAGGGAAAGTTGTGTCACAGTGAAAACAATGCCACCTTTCATTAAATCCTTTTCTCTTCACTCCTACTCCCAGTTTTAGACACTGAAAGCATTTGTACTAACAACAACAGATCCACTGTGTTTTACAAACGCATGGAAAGCAATGAGGAAGTTAACCCATTAATGGTGCTTCACATTACATACCCATTTCAAAGTTCCCGATACGACGGTGTTACTGTTCACACATTATGGTGTTTATCTGTCACTGAAGATGGTTAACTACGCAGCTTTGAGGATAGCTAACAAAATTTTTCTTTATATCCCAATAATGACACCAGATGTTAGTGACTAGACCAAGAAAGTTGAATGATTGTGCCTTTAGAGGAAGGACAGAAGGACACAGAGTAAGAAAACAATGTGGAGGGTGTAAAACTAGGCAAAGGTGAAGGGAGCAAAGGTCACTAACTGCTCCCGTCTAAGCTGCAGAGCTGAAGATGTGGTTGCCGTAGTTGTTGCTGCAGCCATGAGGCGAAGCCCGCAGACCTAATGAGGATCCTGCCAGTCATCTGCCGACAACAGCTGGGGCCGGCTCAAGCAAGCTGTCTAATGGGCTAACGGGGATCTTTGTTTCCCCAAAAGGAAGTTTGAGTGGCAGAGTGATCTGATACAGCCGTAGAGCAAATCTGTCTTATCCAAAGGCTTGGCAAAGTCAGGTATGTCCATGTAATCCAAGAGGTAGGAGACATGAAAGAATGCATATAACACTCTTGTCTGAGGACAAGTGATTAACTTGATTTCATTAAAGCTGCTATGCAGCAATGAGACCCGAGTGTTCAGGCTCGGCAGTAACTGCCAGCAAGATATATATCAGTGCACAGAGGGGGAAGTGGCAGAAAAGGTTTTGCACACATCCAGGCTCAGTGACAGTGACTCAGGCTTCTAGTTTAACAAATGTCTGCACTAATGCTTCAGTGAGCAAGTTGGTACAAGTCAGCATGTCTCAGGTTTTAAAGAGCCATTTAGAGATTGTGGTTTGACTGCACACAGTGAAATTAAAACAAAAACAACACTGACCACAAGGATGATTACAGTGAATTCCCGAAGGTTAATGCCATAAACAGAAAGTCAGTAAGAAAAACATAATCCCACTGCTATCTGACTGTCACTATTATGCTATTTTTCTGAAAGGCTGTTAGTGTTACGCCAGATGTAAGATAGGTTACACTATCCAGAAAGTTACAATTTTGTCTTCCACAAAATATTTAATCAAAAAGAATCACCAAACTTGGAGGAAATTTATATAAACTACTAACTTATGTTAAATGTCACAAAATGTGGCCTATTATGATGCATCTGGTATCAAGAAAATTTTACAAGTGATGATTAACACTAGAAACATATGACACACCAGAGTTCAACCTCCAGAGTAATATGTGTTCACAAGCTGAGATGACATATTTTATTTGCTTCAAATATGAAGGTAAGATTGCAGCATATAGAATGACTAAGGTTCGTATTGTGGACATTTGAAGGAAGTTGCTTCCCTGTCTACTTCTTGTTTTGACATCGTGGAGACAAAGACAAAAAGACATAAAGCCTTGTGTTAGGATTTTGACTGATAAGTAAAAGGAGCTTCACAGCTACGAAAATAACGGTAGCCAAGCTGTTAACAAGTTTTACCAAGCCATTCTCAACAAACACATCTGGCCAAATGCTCATTTATATTGGATTACCCATGAGGCAGTGAGAGGCAGCTGAAAGTACACAACTGAGTTTCCTCTCAGAACGGAGAGTTGAAAAAACATCGAACCTGTACAGTTAGAAAGTCTCGAAAACAGCTACATGAAAAACTTGGCACTCTTTGTTGATTTACTTTTATTTCTGCTCGTCTGAGACAACACATCTGAGATGCTGCATTTGATGCACAGTAACGGATTGTTTGAAAAATGCTATATCGGTAACAGATAAATGTGGAAATCATTTTATCACTACTACCATGTCAAGCTAAAAACAGCCTGATCAAAGTGCTTCTAGATCCTAAGCTAAAATATGCAACCAGACTGATGCTATGCTCTCTTTTATTGTTATGAAACTGTAACTAGGTCGACAGCCTATACAACCTTCTGTTGTAGCAATTCAAAACACTAAAGTTACTTGATCTGCTGATGTATTTTAGACAAGAGCTGCTGGATTACTGTTTAAGGTGTATCGGAAAATCCTTTGAAGAGAAACAGACAACAACCAACAAAATAATCTCAACAGCATGGTAATATACTTTTAACACCAAAAATATCTTTCCCAGAAACACTGTAGCTGTGTTTGGTTTTTTGTTGTTTTTTTTTTGGCAAAGTGCTTTTTCTGTGAATATAGCACAGTTTATATATGTATATATAAACAAACTACATGATACAAAACTTTCTCTAACCAAAATCTAAACGAGTCAAAGTGCACTCATTAAATATATATAATCTTATTATTATATATAATAATCACAATGGCTCCCACATGAAAAAGAAGATACTTCTTTTCAGAAGTACTTCTTTTCCTGATTCTCTGATTTCAGAGAATAGGGAATGCCAAGATTTAACAATCCTGCTTCCCTGAAAGTCATGTCTCTGTAACCAAAAAGAAGGAAGGGCTAAGAAAACGCCTCCTCCTCCTCCTCCTCACTCTTACATAATCAAAATGCTACAATGAAAAAGAAGGACATGCCTGAAAAAGAATCTGTCTCTCATTAAGAGAGAGAGACAGAAAGAAAGAGAGTTAGGTCACGCACCAGGGTTTCTTCCAAATGAGGCAATTTCACTGTTTGACTGGAGGCTGATCAGGAATATCTTCATTCATGGATTTGTTCACATGTTGACATGATGTCACAGTTTTATTCTTTTTATCAGAATCACAACTGTTCATACTCAATCATATTTGAACGAGTTACTAAATTTGATTGACCAACACAAAACGTTGCATCATTTTGAAGTGGAAGGAAAAATAATATATTGTTTTCAAATAAGATACACATGTAACACACATTCAGTCCCTCATTGCATTGATACTCCCAATGCAACCTACAGCCTTCTGCTCTTACTAACTCACTGACAAGAGTCCATTTGTGTGATATTTAACCTGAGTTGTTCTGTGAAAGCCTGAGTGATCAAACAGCCCCACATGAAGATCTAGGAACACACCAGAGATGTCAAAGATAAGGCTGAAGAAAAGTTTAAAGCATGATAAGGTAAAACAATAATGACTCTGGAGGAACTGAAGAGATCCACAGCTCAGGTGGGAGACACTCTTAAATATTAGCTGTGTACCACACAAATCTAGGTTTTATGAAAGAATGGGAAGATGGAGTGAATGAAAGAGCCCCCGATCCTCCAAGAAACCCCCTACTGTTTGCATAGAAACAAAGCAAACATGTATGAGAAGAGGTTCTGGTCAAATAAAACTAAAACTGAAGATTCTTGCTAACGTGCAAAATGCATTATCAAGCTGTGAGGTGGAGACGGAGTACTTTTCTTCTGCAATTACAAGGAAGCTGGTCAGAGTTGAAGACCAGGTGGATACAGCTAGATACAGGACAATCCTACAAGGAAATAATAGAAATGTTTAAGATTTTGTTATGTATTAGAATTCTCCAGTCAAAGTCCAGACCTCAACCAAAAAGAGAAACTTGGCAAGGCTTGAAAACCAACAATCTGCAGTATGAACAAAACTGCTCAGGATCATTGGCATTAGATGATTGCCCTCCCCACTCTGGGGCACAAGCTGAGTTACTGACAAAGAGGAAAATAAATTATGGCCAAAATATCAATTATAATTCCCTTCACTTCGCATTTTTCCTAAACTGATGATTATGCTCCATTTGTACAGGCATGTGCACATACTGCCAAACATTTTTCTCAGTAGGCTCTTACTGGTTACACAGAGTGCAGTTTCAAAAAAAAAAAAAAGAAAATACAAAAAGTGTTGTTGGTGAGAACATAGATCAAAAACCCCAGGAGGATGACGTTTTCTAGCATTTCTGCAGCCGATAAGAGTCAGAGAGCAACATCCAGGACTATCTGCCCTGCAAAGTTGCTTTATCTAATTAAACTGACAACATTTTAATCTCTGAAAGAGCACCAAGACATTTAAGTGTCTTTTAATTAACTCCAGCTACCATTGAGGGCACAATTAGACAATAAATAGAACTTACACTTCTCTAAATATGGATTGAAAAAATTAATACATAATGTTTGTTATTGTTATTATGCAGAAGTGCCTCAATTAAACAGGCCTCAACTTAACAAGTGTGCAGTTGATTGAATCAATGGTGCTCTACATTTCCAAGACTGACCTACAGGAGCTCATCAAGGTGTGCTTGAAGATTTCAGCTGTCTTATTTTATGATATAACCAATGACGCAAGAAAAGAACAAGAGTGAAATTATTTGCCATTGACACGCAGGCTTTGGCCGCTAGCCAGTATTGAGATGTAAGATTTTGGGAAGGTTGTGTTAAAATCCCTTAAAACATCTGCCATAAAGTTCCTGTACCCTCAATCAATCCAGAAGATAAGAGGTTGAAAGATGGTAAAGTCATAAAGGAAAAAAATATTTCAGAAGAAATATTTTTAGCACTGAAATTATTTCAGTGCTAAACAGGAGATGCCTGGGACCAGTTGTATAAAAGCTTGTAATTCAGATGGAAATTATCATATTTTTCCAGTAGATGGATAGACAACTTATTATCTGGGAATCTATGGTTGACATTTCTACTGTTAACTTATTTAATTTTCCAAGTAAGTTATAGAAGAATTCACCAATATTGCCACATGTTGAATGTTTTCCTAAGACTTTGCAGCACTTTTTTTCACCACTCACAACTTACTTGTTAGTTGAAAATCTTAATTGTAAAGTTATCTAGTTTTACGGGTGTTGCGCAAACCTTTTCATCATTACCATTAGAGATGCACTGGTCAGAATTTAGGGATCTTCTTGCCGCAAAATCGTCATGTTTTTGTTTAATCAATGAAGAAAAACTTTACTACAAATAAATTAACATACATTTTTTGCCATGTAATTTAAGACAATGAAATTCATCTTATTACGAAGTATTAGTCTCCTATGAAGCATACTATTTTCAGCGAAGGGAAATATTCCAGCCAGTTCTGTAATTGAGGCCTAAACCTCAAAGCTTTGCAGTTTTCCATTGAGGTGGTCGTCACCAAAGCCTGGGGCGAGTCTCGTCACTACGGTAACCCAACAGGCATTTCTCACCAACAGATGTAAAATGAACATGACCTCCTTAGAGTCAATAAAGGAGAGGCTTGCTGCTTGACTTGGTACAGCCATGCACTATAAACAATACAATTTACAGCACCCTCCATGAAGAGGGTTCAATTTTCTCCCAGGTTAAGAGAGAATTGTTTTATCCAAATTAAGTATCACAATTCACATGAAAGAAATACATAAATAAATTAATTCAAAGTTGTTTAAGTTGTTTAGAGTGCATACAAAATTTTAATTAGTAATCCATAATTTCGTGTTTCCCAGAAGTACAAATGTGAGGTGAAATTTTCACAGTGGAAAAGTGGAAAAGACTACTTCTCCACTTTAAAGTAACCTTACTTTAAAATGGAAAAAAAAAAAAAAAAAGATAAAATGTAATCAAGTTTGGCAGATTTGTGTTGATCTTCAGTCGGAAAATGGCGACAAGAAAATTCCAGCTTGCCTAAGCGTGTCCATGCTTAAGAGTCAGGGTAATAATTAAATAAAGTTTAAAACCAATGAAACTGGGACAAATAAATTCAGACAGCAACCCAAATTAATGTCACCACCCTCAATAAGTGGCTTTGTGGATTTCTATTTAGTTTCCTTGTATTGCTCTTAGCCTCTCTAAGTTTATCGTCTCACGGTATTAGTTTGCCTCTTGTTTCCATTGTATTCAAACTCAGCAGTGATCTCCTCTCTTGCCATTCACCGTCACTGCCTTATCATCCCCGTGTCCCTTGATCTGCCACGCCGTTGATTTTTTACTATTCAGCACCGTTTTTATGATTTACATCGAGTTCTTTTTACCGTTCTTCCTGTCCCTCAGTTTTGTACGTTTTGTTTGTTTATAAAAATTCTCACTAATGCCTCTCATTAGTAGCTGTCTACAGAACAGAGTCCACCGGTTACAGGCTGAGAACGAGGATTCTGACGTGAGGAGCTGTAGGGGAACTTTTCGATGCGGAAGAGCAGACTGACGCACCATGTTTCATCACCATAAAAAACCCTGTACATACTGCACACTGAGAAAAAAAAAGTCTTGGTACTCTGAGGGGTCAAATTTAGAAGTTCTGTTGCTGCATATTGGTGCATAGCGCCCCACGTGGCACTAAGAGCATATGGCAACTCAGGTACAAACGCACACTGACCAGCGTTGTGACATCATTAATATAGCTCAACTAATCGCGCATAAAATTAGATTGAATTCATGGGATTTTTAGGTGTTCTCACAAATGGCAAAAATGTATAGTGTGCTGGTTGTTAAGAAAATGTTGCCAGACGGCATATTAATGGCATTAATTTTGGCTAATTTCATTTAAACTTACAACTGAAACGTAACTGCAAGTATGAGCATTTATTTTGATTGCCCCCAACTGGGCTCTTTATTCTTAATCATAGGTGAAAAATAGCTCCCCATTTGACATGCAACAACACTTACACTGTGAGTTTAGAGAAGTCGGTTTTGATTTAAAGATGTGAGGAATGTTTTATTCATGTGGCACAAAGAAAGACTGAAGGCTGTGTTTTGTGTCAGCTTAGTTTTGTGAGAAATCCATCACCCATTTTCTACACCAGAATCCTTTTTTTGTACAGACCTTTGGCCTGTCAGTGAGCTGTGAAGGGGGGAAAAAAAAGGAGGACTGCACTAGCTCAAACTGTGGAAAAACAAGGGCTCGTCACTACCCCCACTGAGAAGGGAGAGATAAGCACCGCACAAGACAAAAAAAAAGAAAAGGTTCAGGCCTGAACATGGTGATCTCACAATGGAAAACATACACACTGTAAGCTCACAGATGTGTGTCAGGACAGGGAGGCAAAACCAGCGCATGTCAGTGGTGTGATGAGAGAACGCTTTGAGGATGAGTGTCTTTCTTCTGTGCAGAGAAGAGCTGACAACCAAGAACTTTAATAAAAGAGTAGAACGAGGCAGCAGTCATCTCAAGCCTCACACAGAAACCATGAAAACTGAAGCACACTTCATATTCTTGTGATAAGTGCTTTGTTAAAAAAAAAAAAAGGAAAAAAAAACAGCCGCTGAAAAGGCATAGCTTTGTGTTTGTAACATAGTTAAATAATTTAACATTTCATTATGTTTCAGCGGCCATTTCGTAGGGTTACCCTTCTGCACGACCCAATTATTATTTCAGATAGTAGTGAAATGGGACACTTCTACAAGAATTATCATTACTGTTTCCTACTGCATGCAGAGAATGACTTAATATGCTTGAATGTCTCATACAAAATCTAGACAGTATTTATGATTGTTAAAGAAGGACACAAACAATCATACCAATTTGAACCTATTTAAAAGCAAACCTACCATGTTGTGCTTAAAATCCACTGCATCTTTTGTGATATAACACAAAGTTGTTTGAGGCATGAATGTACCAGCTTTACACATCAAACTAAATTTGTTGCATTTTTCCTTTTTTTTTTTTTGCAGAATAGTTCAAGCTCAGTTAGTCTGAATGGAGAGTATCTTTTACTGGCAATTTTGAAGTCTTCCAACAGATTCTCAGTTGGATTTAGGTCTTGCCTTTGACTGGACCATTCTCTGGAGATTGTGTGTCCATAGATGCCCAGTGTTAGTTTTCTACCTCGTATAGCGTTCTGCATCTACACCAAAAAGTTGCATTTTGGTCTAATTTGATCGGAGGACATCCTTACATGTTTGTCCCCAAAATGTCTTCTAGCAAACTACCACTGGGATGATGTCTTAATTAGTTGTAAGTGGAAAACTATAATAATTAACAAAAATAAAGATTTGCAAACCCATTGGTGAGTAATTAATCTACATAATGTGCTTCACTTAATTAACCGAGTTACTAAAATAACTTTCCAGTAATATTCCAATATACTGAATTTAACTATGAGTAAGCAGAAAAATGTATAAAAATGTATACATATTTTTGTTTTTTTCATTTATTCTTGATGATGTTATTGCATCATCAAAATAAGTTAACTAGGAAAATATTTGAGTGTATTTACAGTACAGCTCAGAGTTCTTTGTTTCCAACTATTCCCCTACAAATCTCCATTTTAAATTCACCTTCACCTTTCTTACAGACTTAGGGAGGAGGGATACGAATAAAGGGAAAACAGGATTCAGCTTTAATGTCCAAATCTATTTACAATTTCTTCTGTATGATGATCCAAATGGTGAACAAAGGGGAAATAAGTGTTTTCCCCTTCCAAACAACAGGCATTACACAGATTAAGTGCCTCTGCTGAAACATACTATTACCACATAAGTCTCTGTCAAAGAGGGACCAGATGTCAGATAATAGGCTGTGCACAGGGAGGTAGATGCTGGCCTGGAGCGAGTGAACAAGTAGAAACAGCTCCTTCTATATAGACCTCTTCATTTTATGGACAGTTTGTCGTCTGGGTGGGCAGTCCCTCTTACACAGAAACTGCTGAAAATAGGTTAGAAGAATGCAAATCTAGATTTATAGGCTGAACCTTAAATAAATCCAGCATCGCTCTGCAGGCAGTCTGGGAGGTTAAAAGTGGGAATAAAGATCTTTTGATTATAGAGTAGATCAACACAGTGTGTTGCGTTTCGTAGTTTGGTAGCTTTACACAGGATGCATTTAACCCATAAGAAGAAAACGCTTCTCGTTGTGTTCAAAGGAGCAGCTAAGTCCATCTCATTAAAACACTACTGGGGGTTGTTTATTGGCTTAGCTTGAGCAGGCGCCAGATACCCGGTAGTACAGATTATATCTGCACTGATGTAATAATAATATATGTCGAAACTTTCTGCTTAAAGCAAAAATATTTTGGGGGGGGGAAACAAACGGGTACTGCTGAGATGGAGCAAAAGTCGCAGAATACAACAGAGAGTTTACCTTCTCTAGACTTGAAGCTGGGTTTTCTTTCCAGCTCGGGCATCACATTCACGGCTTCTGTGTTGCCTCTGCGGTCCACCGTACGGCTCCTCTCTGTCCGCGTCCAATCGCTTCAAAACAGCCAAAGCCACTGACTCTAGGAATAACTGCACCGATCAAAGCGACCACATTCAGCCCGGTCACAGGAGCGACCCCTCCTCCCGCCCCACACCTTGGAGGACGCAGCGCAAAGTCGCTCTGCAGCAGGCAGCTTCGTCCGAGACTCGCGGCTGCTTCTCGCCGAATGGAAGTGCCACGCGTTGAGGCCATTCACGACTAAAGCTACGCGTGCGTTTGTTGTGCAGCCAGCCAGCCAGCCAGCCAGCGGCAGATCGGTGCCCACTGCCACGCAGCGCCGCAACATGGAGAGCTGCCTTCCCTGCCGCTGAAATCCTCACGTGTTGCTCGACGCAGAGCCGATTCTACTAGCCGGTTCTTTAAGTTGAAGAATGGGAATCGATTCTTATTACAGACTGAGTATACACAACACATGCGTCCCCTATGAATTACCAATATCATCAAAAGGATATGTTGTCAACGTTTATTTTCTGCTAGTTTTGATTATTACGGTTCACAGCTAATGAAACCCAAAATGTTATTTTTCTTTCTTTTTTTCCCCCCCCGAAAATTCTGAGAACAGTAAAAAAAAAAAAAAAGAAAAAGATTTTCAGCACAGAAATGCTAAGGTCAGACCTAACATTTGTTCAGCAGACATATATTGACACCCTCCATAAGGAAGGTAAGCCACAAGATGATACTGCTAAAGAAGCTGGTTGTTCATATGGTGCTATATCTGATAATATTATTGAAAAGTAAGTGGAAGGAAAAAGTGTGGTAGAAAAAGGTGCAAAAGAAACATGGATAGCTGCTACCTTCACAGAACAGTGAAATAAACAACATCCCTTTGGTTTTTATTTTATTTTTATTTTGAGGCATACAGTATTCAGTGCAGTTCTTATTCTAAACAGGTTGGAGATTAAATCTGCCTCCATTCAGCGACTTATAAAATTTAAAAAATCAATGTCGTTAATGTCTTCAAATGCCGTCCATAAGGACAGAAGGTAAGTGCCACACAATGTAGACAGTGGCTGGAGTCAGTGCTATAAGAGCTAGAAGTGTCTTACATGAGGTAAAGGGAAAACTGACTGCTGCCCCATGAAGTAGTTTTGCATCTCATTTGAAAAATCAAAGTTCCTGAGTCTAGAGGGAGTCTGTAAAGAAACAGAATCCAAGTTGCTAGTCTAGACTCTAGAGTGATGTTTCCACTGTCTGGGATGATTTCAGAGTGATGCCATCTGCTGGTGTTGGTCCACTGTGTTCAACGTCAGTGCAGCTGACTGTCAGGTCATTTATTTATAAATCTACGTTTAGAACTCCAATATTTGACCAAACGTATCACATTTACCAACAATGAATTTGTGCAGAAACAGCAGAGGAGCAAGCATTAAGTGGGGGGCAGAAGGAAGGCAGGTTTAATGAATTATTTATGATGAAAGCAGGCACTAATACCTCAATCATTCATAATTATTCTGGAGAAACAAGGTCCATGTCAATCAAAACTCAATTCGTCTCCCTGCAGATCGCAGTATCTGACTTTTGAAATGATAAATGGGGAAGACGACGGCGAATGTCAGAGATTATCCTGGCCCCGTTGTCCAATAAGTCAAAAGAAATTACGAGCCTATTTGCCAGAATAAGGATAAGGTATACTGTGAAGGCTGAATGCATAATAATTAAACTATAAAGAAGCCTGTTGGCTGAACTGTTGATTCAAAGAGAGTAGTGCACCATCTAAACGCTGTGGGAATTGATCAAGCGTGATGCTTAATTTTAATTACTTATTTAGTTACCATCACATTAGTGCTAATTCTTGGTGATTATGAATCACCCTCAAAACTTAACCAGATTCCAATATGGTATTATGGGATAATAATGTTGAAAACAGGCATTGCCAGACATAAAGTCATACTTCCAAGTACTTCCATATTTCCATGCAATAAAAATAAAGTCCAAATTGAATATAAGTTATTCCTACACTATGCAGGAATAATTTAAATATTTTTACTCACTCTTCTTTTCATTGCAGTTTAATTTTAACTCTGATCTGTTTGGAAGAAATTGATCAATAACGTTTTGAAAGAATTTACATTCCATATGCCAAAATTAAAACACATTGCCACAACCATTTCATGATTGTGAGAGGTACAATATTATGGGGAACAAACAACAGTTCCTTAGTGTTTGTAACATTGCCTTTAATTGATTGTCTTTGGCCAATCATCACACGTATCCTTACCCCAGTTTCTCACAAGTTCACCCATCTGACAGATTGTCTGTAACCTGTAGCTACAAAACAAGGCTACAGCTTTGTAGCCTTGCTTACTAACACAAAACCTTAAATTTTCTATGAAAAATTGAAGGTCATTGGTTTGAGATGACCATTCCAAAATATTGATTATGTTGGGCATTGTCCTTTGTAATTAATTTGGCATCGTGCTTAGTCATTGTCTATGCAGGAGACTTGCTGGGTGTTGTCTTGAGATGTTGCTTCAGTTTTACTGCATGATGTTCTTTCCACATGATGCCTGCCATTTTGAGAAGTACACCAGTCCCTCTTGCAGCAAAACACCCACCAAACATCATGCTGCCACTCCTGTACTTCACAGATGGGGTGGTGTTCTCAGGCTTACAAGTTTCCCCCATTTCTGTCTAAATGCAGCTTACCTTTGCTTTCTGTTTCCTGTTAACCAAGAGTCACCTCATTCTGGTTCTCCTCTGGATCTCCTGTGTTCCAGGGTCATCCTCCACAGTTTCTCTCCCTTTAGGATGAAAAACCAGATTAGACAGACACAACTCAGTCTCCACTACGCCTTGCCTCCAGGGATCCAGCTCTGCCCTCATCACACCAAAACCTCTCCTCAAACCACGTTGCTGGAAAACTCCAGACTCTCACCTCTTCGCACATATCCCTGCCATCTTGTAAAAAAAACAAAACATATTTTACCTTTTACAAACTGTTTGAGTCTGACTCCGCATATTTGTCATAATAATTCTTGAGATAATGACAGGTACAGAGTTATTGTTTTGTAAAATGATGTTGAAATTGAGATAATGACCAGACAAAGTATCTGCAACATCTTTTTCATGTTCCACATTTTTATTGTCAATTTATAAAGAACGAGAGCCTCTTCTCGTGGCATTTGGACAGTGATCAGAAATTTTACTGTGGCAAAGAAGAAATATTCTGGGACATTTTTCCAGTACAATGGGTTTACTAGAGACACCTATGTTGTATACCTGGAACACAAATATTTGTCATTTCTAATAATATAAGATGCTGCATTTTAAAGGAAATTTTTGGTGTGTACAGTTCTAGACTAACTATGTGTATGTGAGCCCTGTGAGTCAGTCGGAGTGATGGATGAAGTGGTCACAGATAGCAGAGTGTTTAAGCCTCCACTCACCTCTGGAAACACATATGCTTGTCCTGGCTTTGACTCAATCCCTGCAGAGGTTTCTCAGCCTCTGCATTTCCCAGATCTTCCCCTCCGCATGGATATAAAGAAAGAAAACACTGAAGGTGAGTGTGGAGTCCACTCTTCCTCTAACAGACTGCAGGAGGAGAAAAGATTAATGAAACAGGATCATCACAGTCACGGGGAGCCAGAGAGGTGTTTCAGTCATTTCTGACTCTGGGTCTTCTGCTAATCTGCTGGAGCTTCTGCTACTTTGGCTCACCAGATGTGGTGCCACTATGAGGCATAAAGAACTTAAAGTCTGTGTCTTTATTGCTTTTATCAGTTGCACATGGCTGGGTGATGTAAAGGAGAAAAGACAAAGGATTGCTTTGTTTAATATTGAAAAAGGCAGATTCATAGTGTGCAGAATAATTTCAAGATTCAACTTGATTGAAGAATACACTTAAAACATACTTTTCTAACAAAAACATAAGCAATGCTGAACTATACAAGAGTTCATGAACAAAATCGTTTTGAAATGTATAAAATAATTCTTTTACTTTCCATTTAAAATTTTCTTTATCAATCACCATAAAATCTAACATGTGCTACTACCATAGTTTAATGATCTTTGATCTTGATCTCCGTTTACATATTAGGTCTTTGCATCTGATTATTGGGTTGATAGGCATTTTTTTGTTTTTATTTATTACACATATGTTATTGATGATGATACACAGTGTTGGTGCTCTATCTTGTATGGACTGCTATCGATGTTATTTTGGCAGACGGTATTGTCCTTCACTTTTAGAACTTGTCTGTTTTTTTCATTTACTGTAACAATAACTGCTCTTTTGGACTCGAAAAAACTTGAATCTGTTTGTGAACCTGAATCTAAACCTTAAAAGTTAGAAATGAAAATTCAAATGACTACACGAACAGATCAGATGAATTAGGAGTTCAACGTGTCAAGCTCGCCACTGGGAATGACAAGAACAGAGCAGATTAAAATGAATACAGTTATGGTAAAACATTTTAAAACTGAAATAAATCTGGTTTTCAGTATTATTAGTTCTTTTTGTTTCTGCAATATAGCAAAGTTTGGTTAAAAAAAATATTTTGCATGTTTCAAAGGTTTTTAGCCTTCAAGTAAATGGAGAAAAATCAACAGGTTCTAAATGGGATTGAGAGCTAAAATGTACCTGTCTAATGAGGCAAAACCAAAATGTTTTGATGTATTTTGCCCCATGACATGTTGAAACAAAGCATTAAGTCAGACAAGGTTCAATGCCAATTTGCTCCTTAAAGGGTGTTTTCATCCCATTCTTTATTGCACTGTTTTAGGCAAAACTGTGAGTGAGACTACTCTTTGATTGGGAGGCAACCCCACACTTGAATGGTTTCTGGATGCTTCATTGTCAGACATATCATGTTAACCTTCAAGTTTTCTTCTTCAGACAGTCTCTTTTTCTAGATGTCTCAGCCAGTCTGAAAAGGGTTTTATTACGTCTCAGCAGTCCAAACATGGATCTTCTTTGAAAACACGAGTGTCTTTGATCTTTTTTGTTAGACAGAAATAGCTTCTTTGCTGCTCTTCTTGTGACCAGACAAAAACTCAAAAGTCTCATCTAACTGTAAGTAAGTGTTTACAGCTGGATTCTCTGTGTAAGCAGTTCAACCTTCTTTTACTTAAAAGTGCTTAGTTATGCAATAAATTATTGATTTGGGTACAATCTTGCTAACACAAAGAACATTACCAAGATATTCAGTTCCTCTGAAAATATGACAAATAAGTAGTAAAAAGGAGTTCGAATACAGAAATGTCAGCTTACTGAAAAGTATGTCCATGAGCCACAACACAGTATTAGTATGTGATTTAACCAACTTCTGCATAAATTACTGCATAAATGCAGCATGGCATGGAAGTGATCAGCCTGTGGCCCAGCTGAGGTGTTAAAGAAGACCAGGTTGATTTAATAGGGCCTAGAGCCTGTCAGCATAATTGGCTTGGGTCATTCTCATGACAATACTGTAAAGATTCTTAGGAGTTTAGGTCAGACCAGGTTGCTGCCCAATCAAGAACAGAAAAACCATCCTCCTCATTAAAGCAGGTATTGGTACTAGTGGCAATGTGAGAAAGTAGTTTCTCCTGCTGGAAAATTAAATCAGCCTCTCCATAGAACTTGTCAGCAGATACATGAAGTCTTTAGATAGCTGTGCTAAGATTGGACTTGAATAAACACAGAGCACCATCGTCGGTAGATGACATGGCTCAACACATAACTTGGATTCCATGTCTCTCCCTTCTTCCTCCAGACTTTGGAAACTTGATTTCCAAAAGCTATTGACAAATGTATTCTAATCTGAAAAGAGATATTTTGGGTCACTGTGCAACATTTCAGGCTTCTTTTCTTATCTCCATAGAAACACATCATTTGAAAAACAAAAACACTGACAAGATCATTTAAAGCATTAATCTCCACAACTCCCTGTGAAAGCTGACCTCTCCACAACTGTTAATTTGAAAAGTAAGTAAAACTGCTGTGTAGCTGTTTATTCTCAGTGTGTGTCCATAATTCTTATACCTAAAACTGTCAATATTTTCTTTTGAAGATTTATGAAGTAGATAATTGATATGATTTCTGCCATTTCCCTGAAGCCCCATGATCCTTTTACTCACTGAAGGTTCTCTCAATTAAATTTGTCAGGTTTCTTGATTTCAATGAGTTTAAGTTGAGATCCTTGTTAAGCCATGTAGCCACAAGGTGGCATATTTTGCGTCTCTACATTTACAATGGATCTTAGATGGACATTGAAGTAGAATAGCAAGACTAGGTATAGTAAACATTTTAATCCCAGACCAGTTGTTTACATAATGAAAAATGCTCGGTTGATAGGAAAGTCATGTTATTTATTTATTTTTTTGTTTGTTTTGTTTTGTTTTCGTGGTAAAAATTTATTTAACTTGATAAATAACCAGAACAACAATTTAATAACAATACTGAGTAAATATTTGTTTTGAAATTATCTTCATAGGCATTTCTCTCTAAGCTTTTCAGAAAAAAATTGTATTTAAATAAAGTCCAGATTCAGTTGTTTTGCTATTTCAAAGTAAGTAAGCAAAGAGTTGTTTATTTTCAAAAAAAATCCAAAATTAGCAAGCAAGTCTGTGTTCCAATGCAATGTGAAGCAATTCTTTCCTAACTTTAAGATCATTTAGTTGAGTTGTTAGTAATATGTTTTAATACATGTTCTTCTAGTCTTTTAACAGCTAAATTAGACAAATCTGACCTTTTGAGACAGATGATTCAAATTCATCTGGTACTATCGCATCAGCTGATTGGACACAGTAACGTTTTGAAAATCATGTCATCACAAGGAGGAATTTTCCACAGCACTGAAATTATGTTATATGTGTGTCACCATGGTCAATCACAATGTTAAGTTTCCAACCTATTTCACATTAAATTCAACTTCAGGAATCCTCACCCCGTTCCCTGTTTAATTAAAGTTCTGTTAAAAATACTTTTGTTTTGCTCAGAATTGTGATTATTACTTTTATAAAACAAGGTACTATAGCTCCACCTGCTCTGTTACAATTATGTAAAAAAAGACTGTAACTCCTTTTGTATTACAGGCTAAATTAAGTAGCAAAGAAGAGGATCTTCAAAAATGTTTAACAAGTTGTGGAAACGTATCCGTCAATGGGTAATGACACATTTATGATCTCTTGTTTTTCTAAAATGTTAAAAACGTGATAGGAATGTCTCAAGTTTTTTGGGGAGCTGGATTTTACGATGTGACTGTACTTACAGTACATGAAGTGTCGAAAGTTAACACTGCAGAGTTATTCACTTAAAGCCAGGCTTCTAATTAGCCATAGAAACCATATAATGTAAACTGTGAGACAGGGGTAAACATGTCAAGAACTGTCAAATCTTTAAAGACATTTTAATAAACTAAGACATTTTGTGGTGGCCGTTTTCAGTTATCTTTCAACACCTCTGGGGACAGTCCATTACCTGAGTCAGCAAGTGAGCAGAGTCAATGGACCACAGCTACAGATGAAGCAGCTCAATCACCAGAAAGTTTAAAAAATGATGCTGCCTGCGATCACAAAGAGAGGTAATCACAAAAAAAGGTTTTACTTTTTGATTTCTTGCAACCAAAATCAATTGCAAGATTGATTTCTTGCAATCTAATAAGATGTTTTCTTAAAAAAAAGAAGAAAAAAAAAGCAATTGAAAAATAGCCTCCTTAGGAATGTAATTGGTGTAATAACAGTTAAGATGTACTGTGATAACACTATCCTAAAATATCAAACTCTTTTCAATAAGATTTCTGTGGTCTTACCTGGCATTTTGGGAAATATATGTAAATAAGGTGCAAATGTCATCTTAGAAGCAACTACAGTATTTGCTTCTATTATTAGCCTTGTGCTGTTGGTTATGAAAGTTGATCAACTCTTTTATTTATTGGCCTATTTCAATTGTATCTCCTGCACAGCAAAACACCTCATTTATAATTTCTTGTAGTGGTCAGTTAGTTCATGTAAACACATAGGAAGTTCTACAAAGTACAGAAATGATTAGGTGTCATATTGCACACTCTTGACTGGATCACTTTGTCTTAGCAGTACACCACATGATATATCACATGATAATGAGGACAACCAGTGCCGCATCTGCTATGGAGACCATTCAGATGCCGACCCCCTCCTGTCGCCCTGCCAGTGTTCAGGAAGTCTGACATATATTCACTGCAGTTGCCTGAGAACATGGATCAGGACCCGATTACAGTCAGGTCAGCTGCGGAAAGGTAGATGATAAAAGTGAGTCTGCCATCAATTTGTTGGGTAACCTGTCAACACTTTTTACAGGGTCCACCTTGGGTGCTGCCACAAGATGTGAGATTTGCACCAAAACATTTTACTCTGTGGAGAACAACCAGCAAGAATTAGAGGTAAACACTCACAGTAAAACGTAGAACAGAAAAATATCAGCTATAAAGAGGAGCATTTCTTGAAAATATGCTGTCCTACCATTTTCACCAGAGTAACTTTGAAGAACTCATATTCGAAGTGGAACATTTGATGTCGGAACTGGAACTCCTGAGTACTGTGTTACTTATGAACAAAGTACTCCGGTTATCACCTATGGTAATAACCGCAATATCCTCTAATCTTGCATTTATGTATTCAATGAGTTTATTGTAATGTGAAATACAGGTTTACCAAAATCTCAGAATTGGAAGACACCCAAAACATAGTTCCAGTTTATTGGAACCAGAATGCCCCAATTAAACAGTTTAGTTTGAATAAGTGAGGTTAGCAAGAAATCAGAAAATCTGTGAAAATTTTATTTATTTCAGTAATTCAATTCAAGATTAGTTACACACGGCTTCATATGTGATTGATTCAGTTAATTTCAATTATTATGGCTTATAAGCTAACAAAAAACTCAAATTAAACTTCTTATAAAATTTAGAATACTAAGCAAGAATAAAAAAAATATTTTTGATACAAAAATGGTATGGCATACTATCATAGGAAAGACAGCTGTCTTGACACTTACCAAGCAAACAGTTTTTAAAACTGCTCAAAGGTGAAGTAGGTCACAGAAGTTGATTGCTGGAGAAGCCAAGTACTCATGTAATGCCATAAGTAATTAGAACATTAAGCAAAAGGAAAAAGTCTGGGAAAAAAAGGGTCTACAAGTAGCAGGGACAACGACAGTATGGATAATTATAAATTGTTTTCAATACACAAAAGGCTGTCAATGTATTTCAACCCAACAGTATTTGGGTTAGAGTCATTTTTCATGAATTAATACATTAGTGCAGTTATTTTTGCAAAATCTTGCAATAATATGATAACATTGGCAGTTGTCAAATTCCTCTAGAAATTTGAGAGATGATATTGACTTTGGACGTGATAAAGCACAATGGATAAAAAAAGACAGATTAAATGATCTTCAAATGATCATTTATTGTGAAAACCTCACACTGGAACTTAAGGAAAATGGATTCTGTGCCTCTCCACTCTTCCTCTAGTGTGAAATCTTGATTTCTGAACAAATAAATTACTTACTCCTGAAAAGCAGACTTTGGACTACAGAATGGTTCACTTTTATTAGCCTTCCATTAACATGTTTGGAAATAGCATTGTGAGCAGCCAGTTATTTTAAAAACATACTCATTTGACTTTACCTTCTTGTCAAGGGTGTCAGTGACCTTCCCCACATGGTATCTTTTTTATTTGTTATAAATACATATGCAAGTTAACCTTCTGATTTAAAATGACTTAAATAGATTATCTCTCGATGATAATCTAATTTATGTCATGCATCTGTATTTCCAACCTCCAGAAACTTGCAGTGGAATCTGTAATGTTTTTATAAAATTCTTTTTGTTTTTTACAGGTATACACAACTTATTTCAACAGAATAGGGAGCCCGCTAAGAACTATAGGATGGGAGGTTATACTAAATGTTCGTCCACACACACCTGATACCTAATCAAGAAGCCAAGTCCATCTTAATCTCTGTGGAACTAAACAATAAACTGTAAAGCAATTCTGGTGAGTTGATCAATGTGGCAGATGAAACAAGATGAGATTTATTGTGAAATATGTCAACAAAGTGAGACAAAAATAATTTACAAATCTTTTCCTTTTTTTTTTGATTAGAAAAATAAATCTAACATTTACAGAAATTAAAAGCGGCATTTCCCGAAACGCATTAAATTCCTAGAACACAATTGTAATTCGTTTTCGGGGATGGGGAAATTGTTCCCCTAAGTAGCATGCTGGACATTTTCCATCGACATATGTCGAACTTCTAACAGCGTCACTACTGCGAGTTTGCTAGTCTACACCGCTGAAGAACTGGTGCTAAAAATGTGCACTATTATCACTTGAGCAAAATCAGTGATGGTTCTTCTGGTGATTCCTGTGATGTGGCTCAGCTCACCAACCACCTGTGGCATAAGCACAGAAAGAGCAATCACTGAGTTTGTTTTGAGTTGACAGAAAGCATCATAGAAAGAATAACAGAGGAGCATGGGGCTATTTTAATAATACAACAGATACTTATTTATAGAAAATATGTTTATCACCTGTTTCCATTTTTTGAAACAGAGGATGTATGTTGCCACTGCAATGACACAAACTCCTAGAAGCATGCGATCCTCAGTCACTGTCACAAAACTTTCCCTGGTGTTAAAAAATAATTTGCATTAAGACCACATAGCATGACAGGGACATCTTATAAAACAAACACACAGCCACTTTTCCCACTAATGGTCTTCCCCTTATGTATTTGTAGCTTTATGGATGTATAGCTACAAATACAAGCACAGCATTTATTTACACAAATAGGAAAATGCTGTGATTTTATGCTTGGTTTCATCGTTACACATCTGAAACCAACTGGCTTTGCTGCAAGTGCTAACAGCTGACATTCTTCTGTTCAACAACAAAATCGTGGATCTAATGTGTCTATGACCCGATGCTGTGGAGGATACCACCATCTACTGGCCAGTAGAGCATTTAGTGACTATAGAGATTGAACGCAAGCCACTGGACAGATGTTGCTGACCGAGCAGCAACTTTTTTTGAAAATGCTACTGGAGCAAAAGAGACCTACATCAATTAGAGAATATTGTTACATAAACTACCTGATGGAAAACATCAGTGGCTAGACAATTGTAATACCTCTGTTCCCTGGACGGGCTGACACACTGAGAGACGCTTCTTAGCAGACACTCATAGATTGTAGTGTGGTTCAGGGTGATGTACTGGAGGACATTATGGCAGAGGTGATAAAGGTGCTCTACAGGCATGGACGGCTCATTGTGCCCTACAAAATGTGAACCAATCAAATTCAAAATATACATCACATGTATTTTAATTTACATACCTCTTACAGGTGGAAGTCAGAGGTTTACACAGTTACTTATGAGAATATATCATCCTTGAATGATGAAATGCTTCTCAACACCCTTCAGTTTAATTTAAAACAGATTTATATATCACAGCCAGTACACATAACATAATTTGCTGGATTAGAGAAAATCTAATATCAATTCAAACTTATCTACTGAATTCTTGTGTTTAAAAATCAATTAAAGTTGTTATTTATTCCCATTATGAGTGTATGCAAACCTTTGACTAGAACGGTACATTCCTAATGTAAATTAGTCATCATCAACAAAACACCTTACCAAGGACCTCCAGAATGACTTCCACGTACGTCAGCGAGTTAAGGACATTGAGTCTGTATTCAACGCCTTTAAAGACCATCAGCTCTGATTCCAGGAGGGTCTGTTTGGAAACACTGAGGCCGAGAGAATGCAGGAACTGTACAGCAGTGGAGGTGTCTATCATCTGCAATGAAGAAAAAGTCCTGTAAAGTCTTATTTTATTATTTGAAAATACTGACAATTATTAGTCAACTGCACTAAAACACTTACATCAGAATGCCAAATCAGTTTGTTTGCAAGTTGCACACAAGAGAAGAGGATCAGAGGCAATTTATCTTTGAGATTGTCAGAAATCATATCCTCATAACTCTTTGCCTCGTTAATAGCTACACTTTGAATTGGGATTTTGGCAAGCGCATCTGCAACATGCTTTACCATAAACCTAGAAGAGATTAAAAACACTGTCTGCATTAATAATGGATAACATGTGAAAAGGAAAGCAAGAGGTGTGTCATATTCTTACCTCTGCAGCAGTTCAATGGCATGGTATCCTACTGATAGATCAAGTTTCAGTTCTTCAGTGATGAAGAAGATGTATTCTAGGAAACAGGACAACTTTAGGATAGAAGTATATCAATTCAGAAAACCCAGGTGTTTTTTGTTTCAATAATTCCATGTTACATTGACAAGTTAATTTTATGTAGCTCAAACATCTGTGAAGGAAAAGTATTGTTGTGTTTTATAGAAATAATAATTCAACATTACAGGAACATGCAGAAAAAAAAATTCTCAAGATACATTCTTTTTCTAAAGTTTTATAGAAGTAGCTTTTTATAGAAAATAAAAACACTGGTGAAGCTTCAGTCACCTTACAAAAACTAGAAAACATACTATTACTCTCTATTTATGTAAGGCAAAGAAGAAAAAAAAACAATACAGAAAGCATATTTTCTTAATCTTAAATTATGCGCGACTATATATGGGGAAACACTGCTTAAAATGGTTTTACTTAACAAAATTAACGGCTGTTACCGTGTATCCAACAGAATGGTACAATTAAAGTTAATAGTAAAAAGTGTTACATTTTTCTTACCTTTTTTTTCTTTTAGCAAAACTTAATACTTAAAGTGTAAGAAAACATTTTTAGTCCTTTTTTTATAGTCAACAATGATAAGTAAAAAAAAGATGGCTTAATTTTATACAACATTTTTTTTACTTACCAACGAGTCTTCTCTGTTTAAAGGCTCCGCTCCATTTCGGTAAGCCGTCCAGATAGTCCTTGTTAATGTTGTTTAAATTATTGAGGAACTCGTTGAGAAGGTCGAAGGGAGTTTCGCCAAACTTTAGAGGTGCGACGCCCCTTTGAACAGGGAAACAAAATAACGTTTTTGACATGCTGCTTTGACAAACCTAACGCTTACCGTGCGGTTTCCTAGATGCTAGGTGTTACACTACAACACAATTGACATTTTCCTCTGTTCCGAAATACAAATACTACCCCTCGCCTGGGAATTATGTCTACCACAAGATGGCACTGTTAAGAAAGCTCCTTTCTAGGACCTTTTATTAGGAGGAACCAACGTACCCGGATTTGTTACTCCGCACCGGACACGCCAAAGCATCCGCCATATTGTGAAAGGCAAGCATGTCCGTTAATCCGACACAAGCAGACTAGTATTGGAAACCGCGGTCTCCATTTAATACAAACACAAAGGTTTGCATTCAGTAAATGTTGATGAATCTTTCTCACGTATGCTCGGTAGTCAGTTAAAATCTGTGAAGCTCATATAGTGGAAATGTAAAGCACATGATTATAGCAGCCAATTGTCTAAAACCAAAAATCCCATTTATTCTGAAAAGTCTCCGAGGGGAATTTATAAAGTACATTTCTAAAGTAAATCCGTAATCCATTGTGAACAACATTTACAACACAAATAGGCATATTCGGTTTCACTTGAACAAAAAATAATGGCTGTTAATTTGTCTAGAGCAGGGGTCAGCAAACTTTACAGTCAAAATACCTGGTTTGCTATGAGTCCAGCAAAACTATATGTTTTTAAAAAAAATCTTATATAGGAAATATGCTTCCTATAACGTGTTTCCATTTTATTTCTGTTTGTTTTGTTTTGAGATAAAAAATTTATATTTGTGGGAAATTAAAACTACAACATTCATTTTCATTGTACTCTAAGAAAAACTTAAAAACTGTTAAAACTGTTGTTTTTATGTTTAAATTTAAAAACAATAGCTGGTTCTTTTTTATTTTAGCCAAAGTTATTAAGTCATGTGGAAGGTCCAAAGAGCAACGGGACACTTTTGAAAATTACTCGCTTAATAAAAAATACACTGTATGATTAAGAAATGAATCATATATCTGTCTTTAAATCTGTTCCTGCTGTTACATCTGAAATGTGATTTGCCACCCACCAATGAAAAGGAAGAGGAAAAAAGATCTGACAATCATGTGCTGAGGCAGCACGCATTTACGTTACGTCGTCAAGTTCCGCAGTAGCAGATGATTTAAAGCTCGGTAGCGTGGTCTGGAACCACCCCCTGACGCTCCACTGACCGTAGACATGGCTGAAAAGAAACCTCCAAAGTCTGATTCTCCGTTCGCCACCAGGATAGACCCGACCAAAGAGAGTCTTTCCCGGGATCAGATGCATTTCATCAGGCAGGCGGAGCTGGAACAGTGGAAGAAGAAAACATCAAAGCTCCGAACGCGGAACGTTGTGACTGGACTCGCAATAGGAGCGCTCGTGCTGGGTATCTGTATCCTTTACGTCAACTGCAAGGTGAACTACGTAACGTTAGCTTAGCATGCTAATGTTACTTCTAGCTACTGTGTACAAAATACTAAATAAATAAATAGTTCTAAAACTCATTGAATTTTAGTACTAATTAATACATTAATCATAATCAACCGTCTTTAAATTTACTGAAGGAACTGTTCCATTAACCACGTCTAACTTTGTAGTGTATTCTAACTCACTGTGCATTGAAATTTTTTCATTAGCATAATATAGACAAGTTAAAAATTCCGGAAATTAACATTTAGCGGACAATGTTAATTTCGCTCCATCAATCTTTCCTTTTAGTTTTAGAAGAAAATCGCCCCCATATTCGCATTCTGCCAATAATTTCTCCTCAAGCATTATTTGTTCTCAGAAGTTAGTTTAGTTTAAGGATAAATAGGGGCTGAACAAAAAGGAAAAAAAAAATACAATCTTGAGATCTTTGTAAAAAATGTGTCCTTTTCTTTCCACTTCACTGTTTTTGCACTATTTTATATAAATCTATAAAATCCCACTGAAATATATTGGAATTTAACGTTTGAACATGGAAAAATATGGAAAAGTTCAATGAATTATTTTACATACCGCTGTATTTCAGAATGATGGTGAATGTGTAAGAATTTTTTATTTTAAACATCTGTTTATGCTTTTGTCCCATTTCATATGTTATACTAAGTAGACCTTTTGATTCATTCGTCACATTATTCCCTTCTGATTTCAAACATTTGCCTTGACCCATCGCTCTTAAATCAGATGGCTACACATTTTATTCAGTCTCCCAGGAGCGGATCATGGACGAAATCGATGAGGAAGCCAAGCGTGCCAGACTGAAGGGACCGAAGACTGGAGCCAATTGAGGAAAACCAGACTGCCAGTCTCTTTATGGACCGTGTGCTTTGTCCTGCTCTTAATAAGGAGAGGATGGACGATGCCACATATTAATATTCCATACCTGGCTGTGTTTTTTTTTTTATTTTTATTTGAGACAGAGCAGGACTTTGCTTTGTTTTGATAACAAGGATTTAAGGGGTGGCTGTTTTGCTTCAATCATTGATTTGTCTTGAGCTTCATTAGGCTTCAATCAGCACAACAGGCTAATCCACTGACCTCAACATGGCCTTTCAGTGCTCTGTGGAAGGCCTTGATGGTATTTCTGCCTGACTCTTCCATTTCTAATCATGCAATTGCACCATGTTTGAGAAACAACAGAAGCTAGCTATGAACATTTTATACTACAGTGGCCTTGGATGAAAAATAAATACTACTACACTGGTAAAAAGACACGAATCAGCTTGATAAAATGTTATTTATGTTGATAAAATGTGTTTGTACTATATAATTCTAATGTATTGAATTCAAAACAATATACCTTTAAAAGTTGTTTGAGTTATTGTATATCGGAGTAAAAATGACAAGAGCCGAAGTATTTACAATTGCTTTTATTTTGTTCAAAATTTATTTATATATGCAATCTGATCTAGAATAAAAATATAAAGTAAGACATTGTAAGATAAAGGCACAGATTGAGCTTGGCAGGACAGCAGCTTCAGTGAGCAATATGATTATGTATTTACATTCAACATCTTTAATGCATTTCAGGAGTTTGTCTGCCAGAAAATCCTGTGTATAAGGCAACAGCTACAGATTCACAGCTTGGACTCTTGAACACAGTCCGAATCGAAGCAGAACAGATGGACAATTGAGTTTTTAAACCACAAACAAGTTGTTGGACTGACTGAGAATTACAATTGAATCTGCTAAAGTGCACAAGGTGCTTGATCTATAAAATAATAAACATATATGCGTCTCAAATTAGAATACAATCTAAAAGTTATTTAGCATTTCAGTTAAAAAGACAAATTCAGATTCATTACACATAGTGACATTTGTCTTTTTTTCTTTTTTTTTTGGAAGATTTTGCTATGAATTGCATAATGAAGCATAAGGCGACAATTTGACCGTTGTCCTGCAGACAGTCGGAGATGCCCATTACAATGTAGGTATGCCAGAAATGGTCAATAGCTAAAAAAGCTTCTGGTCATACTGCTGTATCCAAACATATTTATGCAAAACTAAACATTTGTGGAAGAAACAAATGTAAAGCAATGCCAATTGAGTAATTTATGCAAAAGGAGCTCAACCAGCCTTTGCACATGTAAACCTTAGCAAACGGAGATTTAAATTTTCAAATTTTTAATTAATCTTTTTTATAAATTTTTTTTAGAAAACCTGAATTTTGGGGTTTCATTAGCTACATTCCCTCTGTGTGTAATTAGTCTATCTTAAAAGAGTTGAGCCTTTTTGAACTGAATTACTAAAATAAATTGAGTACAATTAAATTTTTAATTTACACTGATGCACCTGCATGTTTCCTTTTGCTCCAAAAGGATTTATGGTACCAGAAATATTTTAATTTACTTTTGAAATTGTAGACATGATCTATATTGAATGCACTCAGCTATATACAAATGTACAGTCAACAGGAAAGCCACTAGTTTTGAAACAATTTAACCCAGCGAGAGAATCCCTAACATAATGTGCTTTCTGCACCAACTTTCTCACTTGATAGTACCTTCATGAGAAAAATCTTGCACAACAGAAACATCAAATGTCACATTTCCGTCCCATCTCATCCCACCAGAATGCAGACAATAAATTAGTTGTCTTAACTATAGCTATTTGAATGAATCAGAATATGATGCAAGTAGAGTCTTCGCATTAGTTCAAGGAAGGAAGTAACTGCCGCTCTTCTGAATGAGAATATATTCACTGTTCATTCAGCAGAGGATGTGAATTCATTATAAAGTACAGCAAGTGTGTCAGCCTGACAGTGGCTCCTGTTACTGTTAATCTGAACAACATCAAGTCAGACAAGCAGAAAAACATCAATTTCATTCTGGGTCAGCTTCATGGTAGACGCCACGCCTCTGCAGCACATGGTACCATCGCTTGACTGCGTCATTGCATTATCGGGGAGAATAATCAGCAGAGATCTATGGCAGATTTACGTTTGTACCGTTGGAGTGAACACGAACCAGACTGCTCAACACTCTGAGAACTGGATTGTCCTGCATCGTCTCCAGCCTCGTCAGTAACAGCTTCTGTACAAGTGAGGTAAATGAGCAGCTGGCGGAGCCACATGATCACTAACGGAGAGGCGCAGATTGTTGGATGGTGCACCAGTGAAAGGGTTGAAGGATTTTAACCTCTTGCAGTGACACTTCAGATGAGGTAGTCCGGATATTTAGAGTTCTTGGCCCAGGTTCTTACTGGAAATAGGAAATGAAAACAAAACGATGAGGGCAGCGAGGAGGCGGGTGAAGTTTAGTTGATGCTCGTCTTACTCACCATTCTACTGATGTTGGTAGCAAAAGTGACGCCTTTACTGGGTTTATCCTGCGAGCCACTGCTGCTGCCTCCGAGAGAGTTTCTCCTGATGATGCCTGGTTAAAAAGTGATTCTCAATAAATCCACATAGAGAGTAAGTCGTCATATACAACATAAGAAAAACAAGTCCTTTCTTACCTTGGAGAGGCAGTATGTCCACACGCTGCAGACTGTTCCTGCGCGATGAGGGAAAGCCATTCCCTTTGGAAAGGCGGCGCTGCCGGCTGAACAGCATGGCTGCAGGAGAGACGATGCCTGGAGGAGGAACCTTCCCCATCCTCGCATACAGTTCCTCGATCTCTCTCTTCTGTTCGGCCTCCAAAGCCTGAACCTCTGATAAGTGTCTATAAATGACAAAAAAATAAATAATTAAGAGAGGGCATGCATAAAGAAGGTTCTGAAAATGTGCAATTTGTTGAATTTACTTAATTTCTAGAAAGTTAAAATAATGGATTTAAATTCTACTAAAATACCGTAATTCTATTTTTTTCATTACCTATAACCCATGCCTACACTGAACGCAGCCAAAGTTGAGCAAAAAGAGAAGCTTATCCTCAGAAAGTACATCTAAAAGGGGGAAGTTAGTGTATAAATGTCTCTGGAAAAAGTCCCATGAAGAGACCAAAAAAAAAAATATATATATATATATATTTTATTTCTAAGCATAAAAGCTCACATTTTTTTCTTTCCTTGAGATTGCTTTCCTACTATGTAGTTACAGTAGTTTGCATTGTATTTTCAGTGTCTGTTCAGAGACGAAACATCACTTGCTTTTCTCTGAGTTCCTGAAGTTCCTCCATCATCTCCTCGTCCTCACTGTCCGAGTCGTCACTGCTCAGATAGGGGGCGCTGCGGTTATAAGTTGTCAACCACAAGTTGTGAAGGGCGTTGCTGTACTGGGGGCTCCCCGCTGCTCCATCCCACAGCCTCCCCTCCATCTCAGCGGCCGTCACAGAGAGGCCGCTATCTGCAGAGGTCCCCATCAGACTGAGGCTGCAAGTCCTCCTCCGACCCCTCTTCCTCACCCTCAATCGCTCCCCTAAAATCTGACTCTCTTCCTCCTCATCTTCTTCATCGTCTCCGTTACGATGCTGATGTTGCTGCTGGCTCACAGCCCATCCCACCGGCCTGTCCACCTTCTTGGGGACCCCCGTGGGGCCTCTGTGGGGATGAGGCTGAGGAGGGGACATGGTGAGGGAGGTGTTGAGGCTGGTTTCAGAACCCCCCACCTCCTCTGTGCTGCTCTCTGACGGAGTCCTGTTGTTGTTGGCTGGCTGTGGTGCAACGACCACTGGGACAGGCGCGTCCAAAATGTCAACACTGGGCGTCACCTGGAATCTTCCAACCGTCACAGGTGCCGACTTCACTTCTGTGATGGTAAAAGACAAAAGAGAGGTATGTTGCAAAACAATAATGTGCTCTACACAGAATTTAACTTCTGTAAAGTTAGTTATCACACTTACAAAGAATCTGTGAGCATTTAAATACTAAAAATATTATTGGAAAATATTAACATAACATTTAAAATTTACATATAATAAAACAAATCACGAAACAAGATAATGCTGAAGTTGGTTATTAATTCAAAGATTTGTAAAAGGTGTATCTCAATAACCTCATGGCATCTGAACCAAGATAGATCAGCTCTATTGTAAAATTATTAACAGACTTCTCAAATCTTTACTAAGCTATTTTGTAAAGGAGAATGCGTAGAAAAATTGAAGTCTCTACATGTGCAAAGCTGGCAGCCATGCAGTTGATCCAACAAAATATTGACTCTGAGATGATTCCAAATTACAGCAGTTTTTCCTCTCCCCAGGTAGAGCCACTTGTTCCATTATCTAATGCAGAGTTTTTTCCTTATAGAAAGTACTTCTGACTTTGCGATTAAGTGTTTAGCTGTTTATGTTGTTGATGAAACCATCAGTTTTTCTTTGCTAAAGAAAGTATCCCCGATGTCGTGCTTCATTTCAACAACTCAATCTGACAGTGCTTTTGTAATGAATAAATAAATTTTATTTGAATGTATGTAGCTGAGTCTGACTATCATTAGATTGCATTAGACTGAACAGGAGTTCAATGTGAATTGAATTTGCACTAAGCAATGAATTTTAACAAACATGTTAGCAATGAAAACAAAAAAGATTCTGAAAGATCTGTAGGATGAGCCACAAAAAGCCTTACTGATCACACTATAACGAAGTGATGAGAATTTGTTGGATAAATATCCACTCATTTCTAAACTTAAGTGCTTTAACAGCAGGCAGCTGGACTTGTGATTGACTTTTGGATGCTTTCTTTACCTCTCATGTCCAGGTCTTCTAACTAACTTGATTAAAGCTGCAGGCTAATAGGATTACTGGAACAGCCACACATTTAAAGCCTTGAAGCGTCATTTACAAGGCCAGAATTACCTATTCTCTTTACATTAACTACTTCACAGTGCATAGAAAACATGAAAATCCTTAAACTGTATAAATAGCATGGACATGTTATATAAACATGTCTTGTAATTAAATGGGACTTATTTGATGATTTTTACGATTCAATAAAAAAAAAAAAAAAAAAAAGATCAGCATAATCAATTCACATTTTTCTTTCAAATTATTCATTCCAAAAATAATTACTTGGTTAAAGACCTGACCAGCATCTGCTGTGTTCCTTGTTCAAGGAAGGGACAGCAAGGAACACAATCTAAGAACAGCCGGATTTATACTTAGTTTAAATTGAACACAGATGGACTTTGTTTTCTAACTCAATGGCTTTTGAAAGCAATGACATAAATCCTAATAAAATACATTGTAGTTTGTGGCTGTAATGTGACAAAATGTGGGAAAGACTAAGGAGCGTGATTAATCTATAAGCCAAAATATAGATTATAATCTATATAGAATCTATATAGAATATAAATTAAAAGGCCAACATAAAAACCTGATTGGGTGATGTTTATCAAAAGCTAAAAGTCAATTTAATCCTTATTTCTTTCTCTCTCTTTTGCAGTAAGTTGTCACCCACATTAAAACAATTTATGCTCACATCTGCACACCATTAGAGGCTCTGAAGTTCTGCAGTGCTGCAGTTTGCCCACTGTGGGTCCTTCTTACAGTAAACACACAAAGTGCCTGTATTTGTACCCTGTAAAACAGAGGGGCTCTGTTGACTGTGGGATTCTGGGGAGGGTATAAATACTGACAGGTGTAGAAGCTGGAGGAGAGGCCTGTAACAAGCTAAGCTGTTGACTGATTGGTCACCGCCGGTGGGTCGGGCAGCCATTACACCTACGTCTGAGTTCACATTGAATGGAACATTACATCCAGACTCCCAGTTACGCAACAGCCCCTAATAACGTCCACAGAGAGACACAAAAGGGACTGAAAAGAACAGGAGAGTGTCTATTAAAGACATATCAGTCTTTTTTTTTTTTTTTTTTTTTTAACCAAGTCCACGACATCTTAAATACAAATGCAAGAAAGCTAGCAAATGTCTCAAGATGGGTTTTGGCATTTATTTGTTTGGTTTACTTGGGGTGTAAACATAAAGATAGTACAGGACTTCATGTTCCAGGTCTCCGAGCCTTTAGTGAAAAATAAACCTATTTCAGGTGTTAATGATGCAGAGATCTGTTTTAGCAACATGAGAAAGTACACAAACTCTTACCACATTCAGTGGAAGAAGTTTTCAGTTTTGGGCTGCTGGTCATGGCTGCAGATCCAACTGGGTGCAACTGATTCCTGAAGGAGGAGACCTGATGAAGCATAAACACAGCCGACTGAAACAAATTGCAACAACAATCCAAAGTGAAAAAATTAAAATTAAAACCATCAAAGTAAAATATTTAATTTCTTTGCTGAACATGTTAAAATTAAAATTTTGGAAAATATAAAGTACCTCTCCTGAACTGGCACCTGGTGTCAATTCAGTTCAAGTATAATCAGAAAAATGTTCATTATTTTGGTGAGAGCTAGATTGATAGGAGAGCCTGTGGTGGCTCCCAGATTTCCCCCCCCCAACTTTAAAATATTGAAAAGAGTCTTCCTAATCATGAATGTTTCTAAAATAAAAGAAATCCTTTGAAACTCACAGTGTTCTCTGGGCTCACTGGTGGAGATGGGGAAGCCTCTGATGAAGGCTTTGATATGGATACTTCTGTTCCAGTTTGAAGCTGGGCTGAAATCTGGGCTACGTATGGTGCCATATTGCTATCCTCCTTTTGTGGAATGGGTGAACTGTTTAGTCGGACTTGTTGCTGTGGCTCCAGGGTGGCCAGCGGAGGAGTGGACGGCATAGAAGGTGGAGACACAGTATGCTGCCACTGTGGATGATTGTTCTGGTAAAACCCGAGTCCATCCATCTGAGGCGCATGCTCTGGACTGTGATAGATGTTCTGAGGTGGGATGCCCACTGGTGGTGGAGTCTGGTAATGGTGCGAGTAGACGGATGGATAACCTGACGGAGGAGCGATGGGACTTTGCAGGTGGGGGTGGAACCCT
The DNA here is from genome assembly GCA_903066825.1 of Alfaro cultratus. Taxonomy (NCBI): domain Eukaryota; kingdom Metazoa; phylum Chordata; class Actinopteri; order Cyprinodontiformes; family Poeciliidae; genus Alfaro; species Alfaro cultratus. Next base: position 37,325 of record CAEFZX010013018.1, on the reverse strand, counting down.
GGATACGAGGGCATCACCTGAGTGGGCAGGTTTGGAGGGGGAATGAATGACTGAGCCATACTCATGGCCATGGAGATGACGTTAGCTAAAGAGAATAACGGCTGAGAGTGGGCGGGCCACATGTTGGGAGGCTGTGGTGCAGGTGGGGACATGGTGACACTTTCCACTGTGGGACTTGTGGTCTCATTCACTGGACTGGGTGAGCTGGGTGTTGGTGAGGGAACAGAGGGAAAGGTAGGGTTACTGGCTACCCGAGTAAGGGGAGGATGCAGCCCTGCTGGCTTTGGAGAGCCTGGAGATCCTGGATATGGGAATGGAAAATGAGTTTGGCCCATGTAGGGTAAATGGTAGTGCTGCTGGTGGGACAGGAGAGATGAAGGTCGTTGGTGCTGATGATAATGAAGAGGAGATCCTAAAGGAGGAAACAACAGTTATAAACATTGCCATGTAAATATATCGTAGGTTTAAAACTAGTCTTTAATATTTACAGCTTTCCAAGGAGTATGCAGAAGGAACAGGGTTAACTCAGTTAATCCTGTATTAGAGCAAGAGAAGCTGGACATTGTAATTATAAGTGAAATGGTTACAGTTCAATTACAATGCTGTTGCAGACCATGTAATAATTATATAATGCTGAGTGAATGTAAATTTTTATTTTACAAAAATAAATTTTAGCATTGAATAAATCCAAATGAATTTTGGAGAATTTAACATTAAAAAAAATAAAAAATAAAAAAAAATGGAAAAAACAGAACTTGGGATGTAATAGAAAGTCTGTTTAACCAATAAGCTGGTTAAACAGAGGCCCTGGGTTTAACCAGCTTATTGAAGGCATATGATGCTATTTTTTCACACTAGATTACTATGCTTTATCACTGTCTCCGGGTATTTGTACCTCGGTTGTTTTAAAGTTGCAGTTGTTTGCTATGGTTTATATTTAGAGTAATTGTATTAATTCACTGTGTAGGAAAAACCCTTTATTTTCTAGAGCTTGAAAAGTATTTCAGCTAATCAAGTTTGTGCTGAATTTTCTTAGAAAATTAGATTATCCTTTATTGTCAAAAATTAGAGAAGCCATTTCTATAATGTGTTCCTTGAAGAATATTCTCCACTAGTGTCATTCAGCGTCACTCTGCGCTCTTTAATAACAGCTCCACATTCCATTACTTATTCTTATCTATTCAGTCCCTCCTTATGTGTATAGGCTCCTTAGGTTTTTCAGTCATTGTCAAATATAGTGTTGTTTACACAGTTAGTATGAATTTGTTGAAAAAATTGTGCATCAAAGTGACTTGAAGAGCTGTGGTGGAACACTTTATTAATAAAGAACAGGGTTCTGTCATCTTATCGCACATAAATCTTTCATGTATTAAAGTGAGGGTTCCCATGCTGAACAAAGACGTTTTGTTTAAAGCTCCATCTGACTGTAATTGCATTTGTAAGCCAGAACATTTGCACAGAAGGCTTGCATGGCTATGTGGGGATTTAGCATCACCAGGGCAAGTGAAGCTTTCACGTTTCAGCAGTTTAAATGGAAAACGTGCGTGTGTGTGCGTGTGTGTGTGTGTGTGTGTGTGGGCATACACAACTTATTGGGTTTGATTAAAGAAGTCAGGATCTCTAAATCATTCCCTGAGGAATGGTTTAGGATGTCTCAACAATGGGAGCACAGTTATAAACCACAGCTCCACTCGGTGATGATGCAAACCAGCCTCTACTTTTTCCACGCTGACGGAAACATGAGTTAGGCAACACTGTAAATGGTGGCGGGTAGCCATAAAGCATTGCGAAAGCTGCCATGCAAGTGGACATCCAGCAGAAAAAGGACACAGGACAGGAAGAAATGAGGATGTTCTGATACTAGAGAGCCAAATGCAGCATGTGGAGTAACTTCAAATGTCGCTGATGCTGTGAGTTTTACGAAGGACTTGGAGGCCAAGAGAGAAAATTCATAGAAATTCGGCCGGAGTTTGTGCTGGCAAACAGATGTGGCTGACTATCACAACACAGCAGAGACCTCATGCTTTACAGCGACAGCATTCACAGCTCCCTGAAAGCCAAAAGGCTCCCTTCAGGTGAGGTAATTACCCAGGAGGCCCTGCTGCAAGGCAGACACAGACTGAGGCTTTGAGGTGCAGTGATGGCGGATGGCGCCATGTGGATTTCTGAACAATACTAAGAAAGGGGTGGGAGGTGAGAGGTTGTAGGGGGTTGCTTGTGAGTTGTGTGAACTGAGCTTTGACTTATTCGCTGCCAGAAGACCATTACAATTTTTCAGCAACAGTAAATAATGCTGGGTCTCTGTAAGTGGGAACCGGAGGGAGGGCAGCTGGGCTGTTTACCTGGGGTGTTGTAGAAAGACTGTGAGCGTACAAGAGGTCGCCCAGGTGAAGTGATATCTGAACTCAGGACATCGCCATTAGGACAAGGGGGGGAGCCATGCGCTCCTACACTGGGGTTAGCCATACTGTAGTCTACAACAAGACACACACATGCATGAGAAGACTTTGAGTCACACAAAACTGCGACACACACACACAAGATGATCAAGCATGGTAAAAAAAAAAAAAGATGCAGGAGGTTAATAGGACAGGCTGAGAGAACGACAGCACATTTAATGAGTCTCTGTGGTTTTAAATCAGAATTTTAAGAGCAGAAGATGAGTGGTTAATTTCCTCTTTAGTGGTGGATTTAGTTATTAAAACACAGGAGACTTACCGGGGAGAGAAGAAGATGAGTGTGTTCGAGGCATAAAGTGACTGTGAAGATTAGGCTGTAAAAAAAATCACAAACGATAAAAATCAGTCAGTCAGGAAGCATTTTATTGCAATATATTAACACTTCATTGTTAGGTAAGCATGGGACACACAGTAATGTGTAGAAGTAGAAAGTCGACCATCATTCCTGGGTGCACTCAAAAAAATAGAATATTGATAAAAAGTGTTTAGAAACCAATTTCAAAAAATGATCTTCATAGTGAGTGTATTTATCACACAAAATGTCACAGATTTGCCCATCTGGGACTAAATAGATGCATGAAATGGATGAATGTTCAAGCTTTTCTTTTTCTTTCCACAGCCAGCAATGCAGCACAAACAGAAAACTTAAAATATCTTCCAAATACTACCACCTAACAATATCTGGAACACCCATTTCTATAAGATGATGCACCACTACCTTTAGGATGTTTTTTCCTGATTTAGTTATAGCCGTTTTCGGCGTCAATAGGAAGTTATCATATCGTCACATTGACATTGACTTTAAACTGCTTAGGAAGGTTGTGGCAGCCAGACAAGCACAGCTTTCCAGGGATTTAAGATCTATTTAAAGCGAATAATAATAGAATTTAAAAATAGTAGCTTACCTAAGAATGAACTAAGAATAAAACAGCCTGCAGACAGGTGGTCCTGCAGACTGGCTTTCAGTTTTTTTCTGGAGCTTACTAATAATAATAATCTATACTTTATTTTTCCTCTAATGCATCACAAGACTTTTCAGACTTATGTTGGAGTAAAATATGGCACTAAAGGATTATATCTCTTTTGTGTCTCTTATCTAACAGGAAAGGAAAGATGTTTACTCCTCTTTATCCTTTTGCTTGAAGTTACCAGAATATCTAGTTCTTTGTGCTCCACAAAGTGGAACAGAACCAACAGAATGAGCACTTCTTTCCCTTAAATGGACAAACCATATCTGATAAGGCGTTAGGTCATAGCTTTGGGATGGCAATGCCCCAAAGAAGTATTTCTTTTTACAGTTTCACAGAAGCTTCATTCATCAGGGATTAATACGTCGGAACATAAATTATTTTACCCACTTAGTGTTGGCAGGTACATTGGAAAGCTTCTTAAGCGCTGGAAAGAGTTGGTGCTTGTGGCAGCAAAAAAAAGCGTAAGATGGAAGTGTGGGTTTTTTATTTCTTCTTTTTGTCAACCAGAAATCACATGGTTTTACATCACCAATCCTTTTAGTAACACAATGTTCCAAATGAAAGCTGTACTATCAACAGCTTTACTGAAACCTAATCTTTCGTCTTAAAAACCTGTTTAAATCCAGCACTGCCTTTAACTTTTTACTCATTATACTTACAGCTCTGCCCAACGCAGACACAATGTGACGTAATTTACAAGGGCTGGCTTAGTATGACTTTGTTTACCAGTTTCTGTATAGAAGCTACTAACCTGTGAAGAAGACAATGAGTTAGCCACACCACTGGAAGCCAGCTGGGCAAGGCGATGTCCGCTGTTGTGAACCGACGGGTCTTTGGACATCAGAGCCTCGGCCCGTTTGATGATGTCCGCCATTCGGTGGATAAAGCCCTCCTTCTCAGATGGCAGGATGAATTCACTTCGAATCTAGAAGATAACGGGAGAAGTCACATTATTCAAAATTATTACTTCATTACTAGTTGATTCTCACACCTTCTGGGCTTAAATAGTTTTAAAGTTATACAGCAAAGGTGAAAATAAATACTAATAAATTGCCAGCAATTATTAGTATGTTCCAATCTAACAGAAAAGCACTGACATCAGAAAAATGATCTGCCAGCATAGAATACCTCTGGAAAATGTAAAAAGCAAACAAAATAACTTTATTTTTAATGATCTAAGCACAAAGTGAAGACTTTGGCCTATAAAGGATTGCATATGCATTGGTACTTGGATAACTTGCAAAAGATACTGTATATCATAAATGGTCTCCATTTGTATAGCACCTTTCTAATAAGCTGGATTTGAAAAGTGTTTGAATTGTGTTTCTCGGTCACAAAATTACAGATAGGTGCATCTGGAAATATTTTGGGGGTTTACTTTCTTGTCCAAAGATGCAAAACATATGGTGGGGAAATGAACTAAACCAGAAACAAAGCCAATAGAGGGGAACTTGTTTTATAGCCAGAGGCAAGGCTCCTGCAAACTCACATGAATGGGATTATTATGGGGTCTCAGTTCTACATCAATCAATTTTTTACACCAACTTTTCCGACTTGGCTTTTGGGTGGCGAAGAAACAAGCTAAAACCAGCTAAAAACTGGAAACTATTTGATAGAAAAGTCCTAACTGTGTAGTTTATCATCTGTTATTACTAAGTCAAAAGAGACAAGAGTGCTGCTATATTTTTAGGTACAAAGCTATAGTGCCTAAACTTTCATCTTAGTTGAGTACATCCTTATGACCATGAAACACTCTGAAATCATTAAAAATGTGCCATGTTTCACTATGTCATAAAAATAATAATAAGATATTATGAAAGGATGAAAAGTATAAGATCTCTTGTAAGTAATGAGCTGAACTGCTGATCTTAAGCTGGACTTTGTATCTGGCTATATTAACTCTGACTAACTTTATTTTATCTATGTACATTAATGTTCATATATATATATATATATATTAGATTGTAAAGATGCATCTTTTATGGCCAGAAATGTCTCAGAAAAGAAATGATGATCTCAAGTGACTTGCTGGTTTAATAAAGAAAATGTAATAATGAATGAACTAAAGGACCTTTTCATGACATGATTACTCATTTAAACCCCTGAGTGTCACCTTTTATTGTAGCACGTAATGGGTAGAACCATTCACCCAATAAAATTGTAGGACAGCATACATCTGTGTTTTTTCACTTTGCAGCTCAATAATTAATGGATGAAAAAAAGCTTGCATTATGGGAAAATGTGCAGGCCTTAAAGCAAAAAATGGCTGTGTGTCTGATTCTCTCTGGGACTTTTAGCGTTTTGCAGATTTGCACCACTGTCAGGTGTGGACATCTACAGCAACAAGTCAAGCAAAGCATGCAAAGTATGAAATCAAGACCCTTTGACAGACAACGCCTACCACAGTCCAAACATCTTGGCAGTATGAATATTGTACACACAGATACTGTAATGATATGTTTTGCAAATATTGTGCATTTTTTATTCAATTTATTTAGTTTTAGCTTTGTTGTTCTAGGCATTTTCTATTTATGTAACTTTTGCCAACAGAAGAGATATTGTATTATTTACAATGAGGAATGGCTATTTAAGTAAAATTAAAGATTAACCATATGAATGTCTTTATTCACTTTGCTTGATTGCAAAGCTTGAAAACAGGCATCTAACAAAAACTGCCTAAGGCTTATTATCATAACTTAGACATCTAATGTAAAATCTAAGCTGTACTATTTTATGCTTTGCTTTAAGCTGCTGTTTTAGTGTGTTTTTTTTTTTTTTTTTTTGACAGCATGGCACATTTCAGCTCATTTAAAGCTCAGTACCGAGAACCACAGGGCTGTTTGTGATGCCAGGTTTTCCTGCTGTGCCCAGACACAGTAAACAAAAGCCCACTGTATTTTAGAGTCAGAGAGGCGGCAAACTGAATGAATGATGTGTGCTGCTGGAAAACACCGGTCCATTGCACCATGTTCACAGACAAATCTCCTGTATGTACACGGCCTCTTCATGTTCAAGCATTTGGTAAACTTAAAAATGTTAACAGGGACGGAGGGAACTGCTTATTGACAATACACGATGCCCTGACAACCTGACACAATGTCAGCCGATCAGTTGTTAACTTTGACAGGGTGAATCAGGTGTATTTGCAGACGAGGTAAAGTGGCTGTAAAGCTGTCCTGAAAAATTAATTTCTACATTTCTTGATGAGCCGATAAAGGTTTAAGACAGCCTTTAATCCTTTAACATCTGTATACTTTCTATCTCCTGTGACATAAAAAAACAACTAAGCTGGCAGACATGTCTCTAAATGTGATATTAATTTAATCTACCTAAAAAATGCTCATGTCATGTACTCTGAGACACACAGAAGCTGCTGTCAGTCTAAATTCTGACAGCAAAAATAATAATTTTTTCCCTTGGCTTTGTTTCTCCAGCCAGCAAAAGTTTAATAAATTAGGCTTGATTTTACAAAGCTAATTATAAAATCAATTACCTTTGATTATACAATTAGCTGAAAATTCTCAGCGTTGAGACTTTTCAATACTCATCCCCTCTGGAGTTTCGGGTCAAAACAGAAAAACTTACTGTCACTATTGACTATTCCTGATAAGTTGACCAAAGATGCCGTATGAAATAGTAATTTACAGCTTTAGGGATAGGCTTATCCCTGCTTTGGTTTGTGACTCACCATGACAGCAGCGATGTCTTCTGGGTTATCTCCATCCAAATCAAACTTGAAGGTCACCATCTTGTCATTGTGTGTCTGAAGCTGACACTCGACAACCCGGTCCACTTTATCAGAAAGCTGCAGAGACAGAGGGAATCAACAGAAATGTTGCTAAATGCTGAGAGATAAATGCAAAGGAAGATATTCTTGTTTAACTGTAGAAAGACGAGTCTGGTGTTTTATTAGTTAGTCAACATTTTCCATTTCATAATTATTTCATTTTCCCGACTCAATTTTTGTTTTTCAAATTTCCTTTAGTTTCCAAACTGTATCTGTTTATATTTTTTGCCACTTGAGCTTTTTCCAGATGGAATCTCTTTCTACTAAGTGAGAGTAAAAGCATTGGTGCCCTCCTTTAGCCAGCTGACCGGCAGAGCACAGGAACAGGTGGGGGAGAGACAGCAATAAAAAAACTCAGGTAAATCCACCTATTTGTCTGGCATCTTATTAAAAAAGGACTTTAAACTGTAGTAACAGAAATTACTTTTTAAAATCTTACTTTACCTTGATAATTAGAGTCAATTTATCTGTAGGTTATTACAGTCAGTAAGTAAAAAAGAAATCTAAACAATTTACTTCTGTTGTTTCTTTGCATCCAGATAAAAACAAAATATATATATATACATATATAAAAGGCCAAACCCAGACCACATAGTGACCCCATGTTATAATGTATACTCTCTGACCAACTGTATGTGCGTGTTGTTGCATGTGACTCTAGACTCGGCCAAAACATGGTCGTTAAAATGATCACAGAGTGTTCTGAAGAGAATAATGTGTGGTCGTCAGAAGGGGAAAACAAAGAGCAAAGACGCTGATCCAAAGTCAAATAAACAGCGTGGAGCCGGACCACAAGCTCCAAAAAAGAAACGCCTAATGAAATAATTCAGTCAAAGTTGATTTATTAGTTAATCTTGTGAGGGAAAATAAAAGTGCCTGTTTGAAGGTGAAGACAATCTATTTAATTTACTGTACCCCTGTGATGCGAAGCCGCGAGCGCGCCCTCCGCCTGAACAGCTTCGCAGCCGTTCGCCTTGCAGCCGTTTTCTCGCTCTTCTCTGATAGGCCTTCGTAACCATCGCTCAAGCCCGACGTTACATCGGAAGTGTAACTGCAAAAAAAATACAAAAAATTGGTGTTGACTCTTTGTTTGAAAAGCAAACATCCTCAGAAGCCTAAATGTCACCTCAAATCAAATGGCAGCCAACACAAATAAACTTTAAAAATTGTCATTGACAGCTGTCATTGGTAAATGAAATGTAAAATTCAGCATCCCTAATTATAAACAGCACTCCTAAGTATCACATGAAGCATAATGTGTTGATTTGATTATTCCCTGGATGTTTATAGTCAAATCAATGCAGTTTGAACTGTTTCTTCAAAGTCTACAGGAAGCTGTCGAATGTCTGACAGAAGCAGCACACATCCACGTCTTCATGCTATGAGTAGGTTTGGGGTTTCAGATGGCTGGAGAGCATTCAGTAAATAGTTTCCGCTAATTGCATCTCCTGGGTCTTTTAAGATTACTGCGGTTACAAACTCCCCTCCATCCACCTCTCCGACGCAAGCTGCAACCATTTAACAGCCTACTGCTTGGCAGCCTTCACCTGCCTCAGTTTAAATGTTCTCTACCTCATGGTGGACTTCAGCTTAAAGGGAAGCCTGTTGTCACCTCCAGAGAATAAGCTAAACAAAGTAAGATTGAACTTGGTGATGCTGGAAACAGTTGTCCTGTTCAGACGTAATCAGGACCTGTGTCAGAGGAAGAGCCGGAACTGTGTTTACTAGTCTCACTAGAACATGGTGGTGATGTTAATAATTACACTTTAAGTTGATTTATTTGAAGACAGCGTCAGATTGTCTCTGGTTATTATTACTCTCATTACACTTCTGCATAAAAGACTTCAGCCGCACCCATTCCTTTCAGAAGGCCAAGAAGACTTTCTTGTTTTTATTAAGTAATAGTTACCAAGATCCTCTGCAGGTGTTTTTGTTTCTCTCTTGACATAGTCTTCCCTTTGACAGAAACAAGAATGAGGCCTTGTTTTTTTAAGGCAATGATATGTGGATTATTCAAGAGCAAAGAAAATTCCCAAGCTGAATGATGAACCACTGCCATGTCATGTTTTGAAATGATACCACACCTTGAAATTATCTCTTCCTATTTCTTTTTTGCACAATCTCTCTACATTGTCATAGGTCCACTCTTTACATTAATCCACAGGTTCTCCACAGAACCTCAGAGTTTTATGGTGCTTGCACTGGAATAAATGAATAGAATCTGCTAAACTTTGATTAAATATTAATAAAATTAACATTGACTTCTCGTTGAGCCAAAGCCATTGTTTAGGGATAAAGCTTAAATAGTTTGAAGTGGTTATGGTCTGACAAAAAAGTATAAACAGTTTTTGTCCCCAGGAGTATATCACTATGTTTGAAAGATACTGTTGTTACAGTTGTGTGGCTACTGCTAATTTAGATCTGGTCACAGGAGACCAGCTCTCTCTTGAAAGTGAAGTAATATCTGTCTATGTTGCTGAATTCCCTCTAAAGTCTGATCAGTTCATCGAACATTCACAAAGTCTGTGGTGACATTGTTTAGCTTTTAAACTGCAACTGCTATTAGACAATCTTTGCAAAATCGTTTCACATCAGCCATCAAGATAGATAAAAAGCATTTTATCTTTGCAGTGCAACAACAATAACTACCAAATAGAAGACGATTAACCCACATGATTTCCAAGACCTACATATAAGAACATGATTTTCTTGTCCTCTCCCAGTCGTCATGCTGAGGGCAAAGCCTCTCCCACTAACACCCACCAACTTGGAAAGTCAGCTCTGCACAACATCTGAGACACAGTCGAACAGAAAGCTGCAAGGGTCCACCGTTCCTCGCTTCAACAAAAACACAGAGCAGCCCGTGATTGCCCCAGGCCTGTTGTTTCAGCCCCACAGATGTGGAGCAAGGAGGGGGAGTTACATTTCCTAAAATACCAAGCTAATTTTTCAGGTCTCTAATGTAAATATTAAAGATAGAGCAGGGCTCTATAGTGCAATATGATAAGGATCAGACAGTAGAAGGAAGACAGATGAGAAACTTTACCTGTCCACAGGAGAGTTGAACCCACTTGGAGGACCTGAGCTGCCATGTTCTGTGTTGCTGCAGACTGCAATACTCTGTAAAAACAAATCAAAACTGGTTTAGCTTTATATAAAGATGGCAGCTTGGGAAATTTGTTGGTCCAGATTTTTGTGTATATCAACCCAATTAACTATTTAAACATTGGTATTGATATGTAGCTAAATAGTAAATTGAATAACCATAATCAGTGCTGAGAGAAAACCAAGCACAACATGGTGGCACTGGAGGAACTGCAAATATAAACACAGCTCAGGAGAAACAGTTGACGCGAAAACTGTTCATTTTGTTTCCACAGAACAAGTTTTTAAGGTAAAATTTCAAGAAGAATGCCACTAATAAAGGAATACTATGAGAAACTCACCACATGTCATTTAAGGGACACAACAGCCAAAGCCCAAACCTAAAATCCAATTAAGAATGTGTCATAACCCCGAAAGCTGATGTTCAAAGTCCAATATAAAAGTTTTGCACTATTTACTTTTCAAAATAACTAAAGAGCAGTGACTTTTTTCTTACATCATATTGTTAATGCAAGTGTGTGTCAGCTTTGGTTGCAACAATCATCCCCAAAGAAATGAGGTTTTGTAAAGACGTGTGTTCTGCCACCCCCCTGTGCATTCCACTTTGATAACAAGCTCTTTACTGAGGCAGCTCACCGAGGGGAAGCGAAGTGCTGGAATGCCGAGGCCGTTTACAGCGGGGGTGTTGGTGTGCGTGGTCAGAGGGGTCGAGGGGGTCGGAGGGGTCGCAGGCCCATTGAAGCCACTGGCCTCCAGCGGATCCTGAAGGCCAGAGGAACTCAGGTCGCCGTCCGTTTCACAGTCAGCTGTTTCAACAAAGCGAAAAAAAATAAAAATACAAATATTAGACTGTAACCAGCTGTGACCTGAAAAGAAATGACTTGTACTGTATCGTTCACCCTAATTTGTGCATGCAAACATGCAACTGATGACCCTCAAAGTGCAATATACCATGCACACAAACTCATAGAAATGGGTTGGTCCATTTAGATCAGATCAGATTAACTTAGTTTGTGAATGCATTAGAGGTTGTTGACACTGAATTTTTGTAACTACAGCAAAGCCCTCGCGCACACCATGAGATAAGACCTACAGGGGTTGAATAATCCAGTTATCTACAGTGTCACATTTTTGTTTTTTGGTCTAGTACATTTTGAGATCTGAATGATCTCTGTTCTGTGCAGTTGTACATTTAATATAATGGAAACATTTCTATAGTTCATTTTGATGCTTGAAAGACTTCGCTCAGCACCTTTATTTACAGTATCTAAAGTTGATATTAAAATGATCATGCTTTAGTAATATACGCTACTAAAAGAGCTTTAATAGACTCACTACAGAGCATTGCATAATTGTGAAGTGAAACAAATATGACAAACAGTATCCAATTTCCTTCTAATAAATAAAACAAGATTCTGCTTCATACTTGTCAGTATTATTTATGTCTCTACCAGAGATGAATATATAGAGAGTGAGATTTTTCATGATTCTTCTCTGCAAAATAGCTCAAAGACACATTGGATGGAGAACATCTGTGAAAGTCAAGTTTCAACCCTTCCCACAGATTTTCCATCTGGCTTAGTTCTGAATTTTGGCCGGGCCACTCTTAAATATGAATACGCTGTGATCTAAATCCTTGCATCGTATAGTTCTCCCTGGGTATGTTTAGGACTGCTTGTCTAACTGAAGGGTGTACTACCACACCAGGTGCGTCACTCACTTTGCATTTTGCAGTGATGGACTGAGCAGTGCTCTGTGAGACGTTCAAAGATTAGGATATTGTTTATAATATAACTGCTTTAAACCTCCCCACAACTTTCTCTCTGAGCTGTCTCCTGTGTTTTGTAGTTTCCATTGTGTTGCTTGTTCTAGAACAAACTTCTGAGGGTTTCACAGAACAGCTAGATTTATTTTTATGCTTACTTTAAAGTGGGTTCTAATAATTAGGAAACGTCTTCAGGTAATTGTAGCAGTGGGTTTTATTTAGCATGAAAGTGTTAAATAAAAACATGTCGTATTTTCTTTTCTTTAATTCTAAAAAAAAAATTAAAACCATTTTTCTTCCATTTAACAATTGTGAACTACTTTGTGTTTGTCATAAAAAGTCAAATTAATTACACTGATTCTTGTAGTTGTAACATCACAAATTATGAGAACGTTCAGGTGGTGTGAATACTTTTTCTTGCACACCAGATGTTCATTTATTAATAATAGTAATAATAATAAAACTGCATAAAATCTTCTGATAAACCCTTAAATACTTTTATTTGCCATTGTATGTTTTATTAAAAAACTGCTTTTAAAAAATCTCTTATTTTAAGTTAATGGACTTTTTTAGACTTCAACGGCACTCAACACCTGAAAGGGATTTGCAAGCATTATTATTACTATTTTCAGAAAAAACAAACAAACAAACAAAAAAAAACGTTTCATGATGTTGGGTTGTAACATCAGGATGCTCACAGTTAGCAGAAGACAGGCTGTTGTTGCGGACACGGAAGTGCTGATCTGCCTCGGGCTCCTCTGGCTCTGCAGGGTAGCTGGAGCTGACACCAGAGTCTGCAGAGCTGGTGATGGGGGATGAAACAGCGGCCAAAGGTGACAGGGCTGGGCTGGGGGACTCTGCTGCAACAACATCAGTGACCTTAGGTGAAGGTGGCTGAGGCTCTGGTTCTTCCTCTATTACTTCCTGTGCCTCCTTTTTTTTACGCTCCTCCGCCTGCCGCCTCAGTTTCTCCCTCTGCCTCTTGATGGCCGTCACTCGATCCCGTATGGCCTTGGCTACGATTTTAAAGTCTGCCTCGCACACAAAGCCAAGCACAACCTGCAAAAATAAATAAATAAATAAATGTAAAAACCCCCCCTAAAAAACCACATTGGTTACGGTGCATTAAAATGGTGTGCATGCACAGGTGCTGATGCAATATGTACAACATTTATGCAGGTCTGCTGACCTGATCAGGCAGGCACTGACATTTGTGCTAACAACATTTGTGCTAACAACATTTGTTTTGCAACAACACACACAGTCTGGTTCTTTAGGTCGTTTCAGGTTCTCGAGTTCTCTTCAGTCCAGCAGAGTAGCTCGCTCTTCCTCTCAACACATAGTCAGATTACAGCAGAGCGGCCGGACGAGATGTCCCCTCCTGATACCAAATTTGATCTTGATGAAATCTTTAACAAAGGCGTAAACAATTAAGGAATTGTGGGCATGCTTTTTCATTAAAAGTGACCTCTAAAGGGGGAGTGGAGGGGTAGGGTTGCTTTGAGAACATCAGGGCCTGTTTCGCAACTAGCACAAGAGTCGCTGTATTATTAAAGGGATGACCTCAGCTGCTTCCTGAGTTGCTCGCTCACATTTCCAGCCAGTGATGATTAAATGTTGTGGTATGACCTTGACTCTCTAAAAAATGTTTTTCTCTTTTTAGAGAGTTTTTACATTAACATATTTCAAGGGTTCCTACTAATTTTAAGATCAAAATTCATACTTTCCACATTGAACCTTTCCAGATATTTTACGGGCTTGTTTTTAAGGAATAAGTTCAAAACGTCAGGAATAAACTACTACACAGAAAGGAAAGGAAGAGGGAAGGGAGGAAAGAAGGAACATTATTCTTTTGATATTAGTTGGTTATTTAATCTGGTAGGGTAACGCCTGCAATCAGTAGATCTTTGACCACCAGCCTGGTAAAAACCAGCCTCTTGTTCTACACTATGCTTCATACAGAAGGATTGGTCTCTCAACCGTTGAGAAACGATTGCTTCCTGGAAGCGTGGACTCTGTTGAAGTTTTAAATTTTACCCATTCGCTAACATTTCCCCATGACGTATGTAATGCGCCAGTTTGACTATAAGAAGCTTACAGGAAATTGCTAGCAGTGTAAAGAACGATCCTCCACTGCAAAGAGAAAAGTGCCGAGCCGAACGAGGCGGCTGTTAATGTTAATCCAATATTTGGAAGTGTGGCAAACACTAACTGAACGGTTGCGTTCGCTTCCTACGATGCCATTGCTAAAACTACAGGCAGACTACATTTATAAAACAGCCAGGCTGCACCTCCACTAGCCCACTTTCCTTTTTGCACAAACTGCTATTCTGGAACAAAAACTGAACAGATAAAAAAAGCAGCCAAAGTTGAAAGGTAAGCTTTGCAAGACATGCAGAAAGTCTGGATAACTATTGACTAAGGCTCATTTGAAAGCTTACAAGGATTCAAGAATGGTTTAAAATTTATGTACAGTACCACAAATGTGTCTAAAAATTACCAACAGATGCTCTCGTTAACCATCAATGCTTCTAACTTTATATAGATCAGAGACCTAGAGAACTCCTTTCTATCGCTTCCTTTTTGAAAGCCCATTAAAAGGCACCAACTCCATCAATTAGGACCAGAACTCAGAGAACATCTCCGGGTTAACTGATACTGCTTCTACATGATCGGATCCGCTCTAATGTGGAACCAATTACGAAAAAATCCCTCGCTAAAGGCTGCTTCAAACTGTGTCAGCAGAGCTGTAAAAAATGACATCCAATCTCCGTGAGCCAGCCTACCATTTCCTGAGCCACCTCCTCGGGCACATCCTTATAGAGCTCGAAGAGGAACTCGATGGCGTTGTTGTCCTTGTACTTCCCGTGAAGCTTCTTAGTATCGTCGATGCGCAGCCACAGCTTCAGGCCAGGCTTCACCATGTCGTCCTCCTCCGCCAGCTCTACGTGAACGCCGTTGTTCTCCTGGAAGAAGGGGTGGTCCAGAAGGTCCTGGATGGTATACCTGAAATACAAGCAACTGCGTTTATTTCAAATATGTTGTGCAACTTAATCCTGATGATATTTTAAGTTTAGGGGAAAAATGGTTGTAGGTCACACGTGATTCTGGATCATTACTAAAAATACAATGCCTTGATAAACTAGTCATAAAATCATATTATTTTATGCTTTGCCACTAATATTCCATTAGTCATTATTAGCTTCACGATTTGTATTGAGTAATAGGGAAGTTGGCACATCAACTGCTGCAGTTAAAAGGAAGGTGGACAGAGCTAACCTCAGGGCAGTCATTAAAACAAACCTGTTTAAAGCTGCAAAAGACTTGATGCTGGGATGGGTATGAAAACTATGCAGCCAGAGCTACAATGTAATGGTTCAGAATGACCCAGTCAAAATTTAGACCTGAAGTAGATTACTGACTCATGAAGGCTAAAAATAAATGCATGCCACATAATTATTTGTTTTAAAAATTAAAGCAACATGTCTTTTTCCTTGTACTTCATAGGTAGATGCCTTTGTGTGATAGTGTGTCACATAAATATCTAAAAAGTGTACACAGGGCTATTGTGATCAGACAAACTGTGGAAAAGTCTGACCGGTGTGAACATGAAAAGCCAATGTATGTTTTTGTTTTCACCTTTCATCTTTGATCATGCGAATGCAGCCCTCAATAATCTCCTTGAGTTCTGGAACTTTGACTTTGTAGAAACTGTCAGGTTTGATTCCCTGAGAACACAAAACATAACGAGAGTTTCACATGGTCTGTTTTTACAAATCAGTTCATTCACTCGTTGCCTATTTGTCTTTAGGAAGAACAAAACTATTTAGGCTGTCACTTGCATATTTCTCCAGTAAAAGCCATTTCCAGAATTCAATATATGTTGCTGCAGTCATCTGCTTTGTGACATCTGTCACTAGCTGGAACGACATGTGGGTGAGTGATCACACCAGCAGATCATAAAAATAGGGGACAAAAAAAATAAATAAATCCCCAGAATGCAGTCTTTGCTATATCTTTTTACCTGAAGCACAAAAGAAAACAAATGGGAAAGCCAAGCTGGTTGGCTGAATGCTATCAAGAGTGCACAGATAGAATACAGAGGAGTCACAATCCCTGGAAAAACAACGATAACAGAGGAAAAAAAGGCAAGGTCAGAAAGACGTATGGCACAAAGATATGCAAGCATCCGGAAGATGTTCGGTCCAACACTCAAACATAATTATTTACCAGTTAAAGGCAAAGTCCTATGTCACGTTATCACATCTAAACACTGCCATGTTATGCAGCGACTGATGGGTTCTATAACCACATTTAATTTATCAGAGATGTTACCGACTTCCTGTTTCAAAGAGACAAAGAGCAGATCTTTGACAAAGCACAGATGACATGAAGATGTTTACTTTTTCCCCGTAAGTGCACTTTGTTTTTTGGGTTTTTTTTATCTTTAGAGGACTGAGAGGGATAGCTTAGATACAAGCAACCTTTCAACCTAATTCAGTTAAAGTTTTTAAAGAATAAAGACGCAAACAGGGGACACCTAAAACCTACTTACTGGTATTCAACTTGTAAAATGTCCCTTGCTTCAGATAGCTTTGGATTCTTTTTAAAGCTGGCCTCATAAGGAGACCCCTCAGGACAAATCAGTCCTTCCTTGATCTAAATGAAATTGGTGACTCTGCTCCTTTCCTGTGGTGAGAGAGGTTTGGATAAGATCATGAGAAATATGCTGGAGTCCTCCCAATTCTGTTTGCTGCTTTGTCTATTTATTTATCTTAATAAATGAATACTTTGACATATCGAAATAAATGAATTCCTTATTTTAAAAAATATATATTCTGATGCTAATATAATAAGTCACTTTTAGTCCAGAGGCATACAAAATTAGTAACAAATACAATCTAAAGGAATGTAAATAATCTCAAAGGGCCATGTCAGCCCTGATCTCAATCTTACTGAAATTTTGTAGGCAGATCTGAAAAGGTGCGTGCATGTGACGCGGAAAACATTCACGCACTATTACTAATCTGCCAATAGTAATAGGGCAAGATTCTCCTTTTCGGTTCTTTAGGCAAATTATAAACCTGAATGAGTCTGCAGACAGGATCCAAGAATATGACTCCTTCCAGTTGTTTTATATGTCCAGACTAATTTATTACTTATGGTCGTCTAATTGCTTCAAGCAGACGTCAGCCATTAGGGGTGGGAACTACACAGCTTTTAGTTTGTAGTTAATGTTGGGAAAGATGTAAAGTTATAGAAATTAACTGCTACATATCTCTGACGGTCCAGGGAACATCATCATAGTTCTGTTGGTGAGGCAGCCAAATACGCTTGAGCTAACTGGCAGTAGTCGCCGTCTCACTTTCCAGCCTCCAAATACATGGCACACGGGAAAGAAACAGCCTTTTTGAAAAGAGCAAAGAGTGAGACACTATTTCCAAAACATGTAATTCTGCCATTGCCTCTTCTCGCCCAGCCTCACCATCATTGCAGCAGTAAGTACTCAAGAAAAGCAAAAAAACTAAGAGGCTACTAATGTGCTGTTTTTGTGGCACAGTATGAGAAGGACGGGTAGCGGAGACAAGTATAAAAACTTTCCTTCTGTATATACACACTGATTTAGAGAGAGCAGTCTTTCTGCCGTCCTCTGATGGAGTAGCAACATCATAAATAGTGGCTAAAAAAGCTTAAAAAACCCTGATAAATATGGTTGGATCTATTGAAGGGACTGGAGATGATTGTAGAAAGAAAGATGCTTCCTAAATTGAAGTATGACCTGGACAACACTTAACATCCTCTTTAGAGGCTACAGAAGACACTTTGTGCTCACACCATCAGTAAAAAACCTGAAGAAATTTTAAGACACCCTTCAGAATAATGTACAGATTTTTTAACCAAATTAAATTATGTATGCAACTCCACTTTTTTAGATTAAACAAATGCACTTCTGTTTTAAACTGTTCCCTCCAAAACATTTAGAACAAATGTTTTGGAGGGAACAAAACATTTTTCACTTCAGTTTTCTATTCAAACATTGCTCTCCTTTCAAAGAAAGGTACAAGCAGGACCAGTCAAACTGGAGCTTTACACCGACCTTTAATGGGTAAAACATGTGCATGGTTGCACCTTAATCATAGCCTGAATGCAAAAGAAATGTCCTGGTAGTGTTCTGTACAAAGCTCCAACATTTATCAGACATGACAAAGACTTCCCGTCCCTGCTATCTAATTATTCAGGATGTCAAACATTACCATTAAGGAAGTCTTGGTTAGATTCCAGATGAAAGAAAGCTAGCGCATGGGGACCATTATGCTAAAGAGATGGGAGGCTTTTCCCCTTTACTTACACTGGTGACTTTGCGGTAGATCTGTGCAGCGTTTTGGCACTCATAGTACGGGTACTCGGATGTGGCCATCTCCAGGATGCACATTCCCAAGGCGTAGACGTCCACTGCTTCGTCGTACTTTTCCTCATACATCTCTGGGGCCATAAACTCCGGAGTTCCTGCCAGGGATTACAGGGCATTAGATTTATTCAAAAGTATTTGGTATCATCTTACAAACATGATACTTTCTTATTATTTTATTATTGACTAAATGGGCACTCTAACCAACAAAAGATCTAAAGCATTCGCAGAATCAGAAGTTAATATCACCTGTAGCTAGCAAGTTTTTGTCAGTACTGCACAGGATTAGAAATAGCTTAAAGTAGCAGAAACAGCAGATGGAGAGTTATAGAGAAAAGTGATTATGTATTATTTAATTTGAAGTGATAGTATTTTTGGCTTTGGAGTAGCATTGGAAGATAATAGTCGCTCTGTTGGTGCTAAATGTTCATGTGAACTCAGAGTAACATATTTTGAGTGGAACCACATAATGGTGAAGATACATAGTAGATATCTGGTATAAAGGGAACACAGAACCGACTTTTAGAAGAAATTAAAAAGTTTAAGCTCTAAAGTCTGTTTTCTAAGGGAAGAGGCATTTGTTTATAGTGATGTTACGATAAAAATATTGTGTAACAAACAAATGCACACCACAACAAAAAAATGTGGAATCTTAATCGCTAATTAAAAATAACAACGGTAATTGACAAGCCACACATATTTACAAAGTCTATGGTGCAACTGGAAGCAATCTTCAAATTTAATTCAGAAGTATGTGAGGTATGATAAGAAAAAAAAAAAACATCTGCAATTTCAGAAACATCCTACCCACTAAATAAAAAGAGTCAAAACAGTTTCATCACCAACATTGAGAAACATGATCATAAAAATCTTGATTTAAAAATTTAAAAGTACCAAAAACAGTAGTCGCCGTCTCATGACAATGTGTTTAATAATTAGAAATAATGCTAAAGCCGTGTTACTGACTAAACCAAAAGCCTCAAAGTCCTGCTGGTGGTGAAAGGCTGTTTCCCCTCTTATTTTGCTTGACCGTAAAGTATTTCACTTAAACCTGTTTGACTAAATTTGAGCAGCTGTCTGTGAGGGAACAAACAAATCATTCTCAAACTCGCTCCTGCAACTTTCTAAATTAACTTGATAGAGCAATTTTCAGCTTAATTAAAGCCAATTTGAGAACTAAATAGCTTTTTAAATTCCACAGAAAGTTAAACAGAGGCTATGATTGCTTGAGAGAAGGAACAGCAAACAAGAAAAGGAGTGTCATTTTGAATGATTTTCCAACAATTACAACGCACGACATGAGTTCTGCGTATGTCCCGTTACTACCAGGCATTACTTACCAATGACACTTTTAGCAAATGAGGCACTTTTGAGAGTGGCGAGCCCCAGATCTCCGATCTTAACAGAGCCAGTGGGGCCGGTGATGAAGATGTTGTCACACTTGAGGTCCCGGTGGATGATGGGAGGAGTGCGTGTGTGAAGGAAGTGAAGCCCCTTGAGGATCTGGCGACTCCAGCGTTGCAGCAGCTTTAGCTTCATCTCCTTGAACCTCTTCAAATACCTAAAACACAGCGAGGCGCAATTCAACACATCAGCCTAAACATATCCCAGACATTACACAGTGAGAAGCGGAAGCTTTTAAGAGCAATAAAGTACTTCATCCTATATTCTCACAGCCAAAAGGAAGTTCTAAACTTAGCAAGTTTACAGAATTTTCTCCAAGAAATTTGAAAGTAGAACTCTTTTTTTTTTTTAGCTCTGTAATTTTCAACTACTTTAATATTATAGTAACATGAGGACCCACATTTGGCGCCTCAGCACTTGCCCCAACAAGATCAATTAAAAACACAAGCTATACATTTACCAATATAGGCATATTGCACATCCACGTATCGGGAAAAAACACATCTAAATGATAGAAACGATATTTTCTACCTCAACATCACTCAGCTTCAACACTAAGCAGCTTGATAAATAAAAATGTAATTAGATGCTAACAAGGCTAAAGAGGCAAATAAATAAATAAACAGAGAGAGAGAGAGAGAAATTTGTAAATGCACTCATGGTGCCAAAATGTCCAAAACTGGCACAGTTGGAATGTTTGATGGAATTTTATCAACCAATACCTTTCTAAAATGTCTATGCTTCAGTTTTTTGGAATGAAATTTGTTCCAGCAATTGGTCAGAACCTGTGTTGTGAATTGCTAGAGGTTCTGGGTTTCCACTGCATGCTTTTAAGGAAAATCCACATTACGTAATGTATTTTATTAGAATTTATTATTTATATTTTGCATTTTTTCACTGTGTGCCATATGCATTTGTTCTTCCTCAGTAATACAAATGTTGATTTTTAGACCTCTAGAGTATGCTCTGGAATATTACCTTTATTTTGATATATGAGCCAGGTACCTGAATTCCCCAAAATGGAATTCATTTTGGGGATGTCATTTTTGAGAACTCTCCAAAAAATTTCCAAAAAAGAGGCTGTGGTACAAAGAGGTTAAAAGTGTAAATTAAGCTGTCAGCCATGACACAGCTGTACTTATTCCTGGGATACACAAGTGTTACATAGAATAAAAACGTTTGTAATCTGAGACAAAAAGAAAGAAAATGTGGAATGAAAAGAAGAGGTTCCAGATACTTACGTCTTGAGCGTGCCCGAGGTCATGAGTTCAGTCACGAGGATGATGCACTTGTGGCCCTTCACTGTTGACTTCCAGGAGTCGTGGAAGCGTACGATGTTTGGGTGCTGCAGCCCTTTCAGCATCTCCACTTCCTCGCTGAAACGCTGCCGCTCCGCTTTGGTCAGCTTACGTGTCTGCAAAGGGATAAAGTGAAGCAAAGCAAACAATTAAGAAAACAGATTTGAACAAGCCTCGTTTTCATTCTGCTACTAATTGGATAAAAATTTCCATGAAATATGGCCTATTTATTGAACATCCTAAATTCAGTGAGAGGAAATAGAAAGTATGCATTTTAGTAAATTTAGGCTTATAGATTATATCAAATCAACCACAACAGAACAGAACACAAAACAGGTTCAGCACTGCTACTCATTAAAGATAAAATAGATTATATGATTCAATTGCTTGTAGAACCACTTTTATTAATAGCTAGAAGAGGTTTTAGGTATATTTTTTTCTTTATGACAATCAGTCTCCTTGTAAAGAATTTAGGCCCACATTTTTTTATAACACTACTGCAGGTAAGGTATCAGCAAAACATTAAAATTCAGTAGATATCGGTACTTGGATTGGACTCGGTCCAAGGCATTCTTTATAGATTTGCTGCTGTGTTTGTGGGAAATGTCCTGGTAATAGCATAGTTCATAGCTTTATCTCCCAGACAGGTAAATTCCCCAACCCCTTGGCTGTGAAAATAAGTCCAAATCATCCACTACCATGCCTTACAATTGGCATGAGGTCTGTTTGTTGACCTTCTATGCAAGGTTTTACTAAAACATGATGGTGTGCATTATGACCAAACATCTGTTACTTGGTCTTATTTGTCCAAATGACATTATTCCAGACGTCCTGCATGTCTTTCCTCCTTAACACTGCATTTTAACACACTTGCAAGCTCCATCCCAGAGATGGTTATAAAGATAGTTAAACTTCTTCTTAAAGCCTATATGACTCCTTAGACCTTGCACAACGGCTCCTAATAACTTTGACTAAAATTGAGAAAACAAACGTTTTTAAATATAGATACACTACTAAGTTTTAGCTATTTCTAAATCCATTTTTTTCTTGTCTTTAATTTGAAAATGATGTGTTTTTTAGAACAATTTTTCACAAATATCAATATGAAGTTTAAGAAAATGTATTCAACCAATTCTGGATTTATGCTTTTTCAATATTTTAAAGCCTAATAATATAAAAATAATAGTGGCTCTTTAAAAGTTCTGAGATGTTTATTTAAAGGTCACGTAACACTCCCAACTCTAAACACATTTTATGGAACTGGGTGGAGGGGAAAAAAAGTGGCTCTCTGGTTTGTAAAGGTTGCAGACCCCAATCCTAATAAAGTTTACTGAGTGGCTATCGAAAATAAATTTGCATTGAGGTGACATTTATTGTAAATCGGTACTAAACACACAAGCGGAATAAAACTGGTCAGACGAGATCATCTTTTTATGTTCTCATATGTGAAACCCTCGAAATAAAAGACAAGAGTAATTTTTTCCTATGACTGACTGTGCCAAGAACTGATCACTAGTTTATTTTTTGCGCCAAAATGAACAAAAAGGCCTGGAAGATTCCAGTCAGGTTGGAAGTCTAAACCGCACTTACTGTGTATGCAAACCATAAATTATGTTGAAAGCTCTACAACTGTAACTAAATGAACCTCGAGGTGAGACTAGTTTGTCAACCATAAAACAGTTTTTCTTTGGCAGTGGTATGAAGTCTTAACACACACATACACACGCGGTCTCTGGTTTTCTCAGAATCATGCATCATTGCATAAGTTTGCAGCAATATAATGAAAGCAACTGGATAAATCACTGCTACTTCAGCTAATGAGTCCCCTGTCAGATTGGAAACCACAGGTACGTCCATCTGGGTGAGCCCCAGTTACATAACCTTATTTAAGAGCCAATAAAGGAAGTACCAACTTTATAGATTTGTGGAAGAGATCTCCAAGCACCATGTAAATTCGAACTAAACACTCCAATCAAGTTCAATGAACAAAGACATTTTTGTGCTTCCTCTAGGATGAATGACCTGATTTAGCTGCCGGTTGAGTAACTCTGACTGCGGTGGGGTGGCTAGTGGAAAACTCCTGGGAATCTACAGGACCATGAATCCTGCATTGAGGCAGAGTTCTTGGAAAAACGCTCTGCATGTGTTTACGTTTACAATCAGCTCTACGGCTTCTTTTTTGCTTTTTCCTTGGGCGAAGTTCTTCAAGTACTAACTCCGATCACCGACACTGACACTGCGTGCACACCGTTGAGAGACATGAGCGGCATCATGAGGTCACAAACATTCTCTGTCTACGTCATTCACCTGTCAAAATGACATTTTACACCAGCAATCCCAGCAGGGAAGTAAAGCCTCAGAGGCGACCTCTGACCAAATGGATTACAATCAGGTCAATAGAAATAAGTTTATGAAGTGAACATGGACTGAAGCTTATCCCCTATTTCTAAAACCTCTCGGAAAAACTGAATGATTAGCAAAAAAGCAGAATATCTCAGGTTAAGGGTGAAAAGTAATGATCTTGACAAGTTTAAAATGTAACTACACTGCAAAAAGCAGTAAAATGACAAGTTTAGACACATTTTCCATGTAACTTAGAGCAGTTTCAAGCTAATTTCTACCAGACGCACTAAATTTAGGCTTGTGGACTCTGGGGTTTACCACTGCCATCGATCAGTGCACTCCGACTAAAAATAAATAATCAAGGTACCCCACACAACACACATCCACATGGTGGATGTGCGAGTGCGTGTGTTTGCAGAATGAACGAGTCACTGGGTTTCTGTGGTTGATCTGCATCTGGATATTTGTGAATCTCTGTGATACCATCAGACCCCTTGTATAGTGAGCCTTGTCTCCTGCAGATAGGCATCTATGCAAAGGAATTGATAGTTTACAGCACAAAGATGTTGCACAAGATTCAGACAAAAATGACACCCTGGCACTTCCAAAACCCCAAGATACACCACAGCTTGGCACGCTGGATGGATGGATGACATAGCTGCAGATCACAAAAACACTAGGAGGCTTTCTGAAGCCAAAGTCAAGAAGTGGAAAATGTATTGCAAAATCAAGCAGTGATGGAAAAATGCAAACACAATAAAATGATTTAAGCTTGTCATGCAGTCATATGATTAAATTATTGCTGACCTTACTCAGTGAATGCAGGCAATTAAGCTGTGACTAATAG
This sequence comes from Alfaro cultratus, assembly GCA_903066825.1. Taxonomy (NCBI): domain Eukaryota; kingdom Metazoa; phylum Chordata; class Actinopteri; order Cyprinodontiformes; family Poeciliidae; genus Alfaro; species Alfaro cultratus. The sequence continues at coordinate 12,937 of CAEFZX010013018.1, read as the reverse complement.
CCAAAATCATATTACAGAGGGAGCTTTTAATATTATGAAAACATAAAACAATGCTATCCTGAAGTAACTTTACTTCACACAGACTTGCAAAAGTATTCACATCCCTTGACATTTTCACATTCTGTCAAGTTACATCCACAAAGTGGAACATATTTTGTTGTGATTTTATGCGACAGTCCAACTTAGGGTAGCAAATAACTGTGGAGGGGGATGGAAAATGATAGATGGATTTCCAAAAAAAATACACAGAAGGTGATTCTACAAATTATTAGAATCCCAAATGTATTTGTAAACTAGTTTTGAAACCACGTTTTTTTTTTTTGTCATGGAATTACATATTGCATCATCACATAAATCCTGACAAAACGAATTAAAGTTTGAAGTTGTATCATCACAAGTATGTGAAAAAGGTTACGTTATTAATACTTTATCAAGCTACTGTTACTAAAATAAGAAATATTTGTCATAAGTCATTAGGATTTATAGAAGCATACTCCAAAGTCTCACACTTTTTCTAAAATTAAACATCAGACAAGTTGCCTCTCTCTTTAAAATATGCTACAGCATCTTAGAATCATCGTCTCAGTTATTCTTAGCCAATGAAAAGTGGGCTGGTGGTCTAGTAACCGATGGAAACACTTGGACGTGTTGCCGTGTAAGTGGAGTTACATAAGGTGTGTTGATGGTCGGGGAGGCGTTGCTATGAAGAAGTCCTGGTCAGCGCCACTATTTTGACAACCAGGACGGGGACACGAAACACCGAAACAGCAGCCAACTTTTGCTCCAACCCAGGTGGGAGCACTCAAGAGTTTTAAAACGGGATCCAACACTGTGCTGGTGTTAACGCTCGCACAGATATAGTAAGTGGACAGACTGTGGTATCTGTAGGAATTCATACTGAAAAAGAAAAATATATATATAAGTCCAGTGGGGGGAGAAAAAGAAATCAATCCTGTCACACTACGTCTAGCGTGCAAAAATGAATATGGAGGGTGGAGACGGTGTTCCTTTCACTTTGCTCTCCATAATATTTGTGCAACATTGTGCAAGAGATAATTAAATCAAAAGGTTCAAAGTTTTTTTGTCTCAAAATGATAGTGTTTGGCATTGCTTTTAGTCATCTGTATCAGACACAAGTGTAAACACTGATAAACTAACTGTCATAACAAAGAATTGGGTTTGGTTTGCTTTTAATTTTTTAGTCAGCTGTTGTACATTGTCTTGTTTACATCCTGCTTTTGTGATTTGCAAGTTGCATTTTGATATGCGTTTACTCTCCAAGTCCTTTTTCAGAAAGCACTATGAATTAAAGGAATTGCATGATAAAATATGGTAATTTGACTATTTAATTTACATCTTTATTACTCAAGTGTACACTTTCAAGCAATTATTTTTATCTGAGCATTTATTTAGGATCTTTGACAATCGCTAAACTTTGATGTGACGTAAAATAGAACCATGAAACCTTCTGGTTTTATGCTCTGTGTGCTAAGACTGCTTTTGGTTTGCTATAGGTTTGAGACATTTACTGCAATTCAGCCATGTAATGAAGCATGTGGAAAGGTCTTAATGCACCATGAAGGGGGTTAATCAAGATCTAACTATATATTGTTTCCATTCATTTTAAAATGTGTTTCTTTAAATCATTTATTAGGCTTAATAAACAGTTTTGTCTTTAAATTTAGGAAATATTGACTGACCTAATTGTTATTCTATGGATTATACAGTGACTCATGTAAAAACAAAAGGTCCTCTGCAGAATTTGTAGTTTTTATTTAAAAGGAAATGAAGGAATTACAAGAATATACCAATTTATCCTTCCAAGCAGATGTCCCTAACCATCTGTCCAGCCACCCATCGTTTACAGCAGCTTAACCTTGCAGCAGTCATTGGCTAAGAGGTGGGGTACATCCTGGATAGACATATGGCTCTAATCTTTATTAGATTTTTTTTAACCTTAAGCACAACATTTGATTTATTTGGAAAATACAAGTAAAAAGAGAAGAAAGAAAATATTTTTCAGTGTCAGTGCCAATCACTGATCAGAGCTAATCACAGGAAATATGTCCAGTTCCAATACGTGGCTAATTGATTGGTACAGCTCTAACAATAATATTTCTTCGCTACATAACAAAAAACAATAATATTTTTTCGTTATGTTGCTGGTCACGTTAACATAACATAACCAGCTAACATGGTCATGACCAGCTAATATGTCCATTTTAGCTGGTCCTGTGCTGACAGGAGAGTTCTGCAGGTCAAAACCAGAATTTACAGAGACCTTCCAGTGACATCCGAGAGCCTGAACTGCTTCAGATAGTCCATCCGAAGCTGTGGCGACTAGCTAGGATTTAGGTCAAAGGTGAGATGTCTGAAGGGGGTCAGGTAAAAAAAAAAAGATTTGACCTCATAGCTGCAAAGCTGCATACCTGCCACATGACTGACATATAAAATATACCAATATGCATGTAGGTGCTCGTGCTGCTGGGACGGTGTCGTATTTTAGATGTTTGCAGGTGAGAACTGAGGCGGCAGTGTGCTCGTTCCAAGAAAAAACCTGACATGCTCCGTAAATGGAGCGGCCAGAGGGAGGTTAGCCATTAATCTCATCAGGACTGAGGAGTCAAACCAGACTCCTGACTGCTGCTCTCACTCAGAGAACCTGACATGACTCATGGCTTATGTCCAATTACCATCAACCTGCAGCTTTGCACAGCGTCTTGTGTATTTAAAGCACAAAAACTTTGTGGTCAGTTTGGCTTAGACACCTTCTCTGATCCTAAATTAATACATGGAATAGCAAGTCTGAGGCAGATGTGGTCCATCTATCTAGGGCTGCTATATTTACACAAGTGCAAGGCCGTCCTCTATTAAGAGTTGCCTCACTTTATTTTTACAGCACATTTGTCAGGGAGCTCCTAGGTTTCAAATTGTCTGTTTACTCTGGTGTTCGTAACTTGTCCTAACATGTCTGGTGTCTGCTTTTAGTAACTCATTAAAAAACTAACAGTGACCTGTAATTGCTTTCATTTACAATCCTGTCCCCTTCCCCTGAATGTCATCCTCAGTAATCCTCTTTTCTTTCAAGCTCAGCACAGAGTTGCATAATGTCAGAAACTGATCATGTTTTCTTGCACACCGAATGCCAGATTTATCTCATTCACTCCCATCTGTAAGCAATCTGACATGGCCTTTTTGTTTTGTTACTTGGAGAGGGTCTTGTGATTCGTTTTTTTTCCAGATGACAAAAGATTGTTGGAGTGCAGCTCAAAGACATCTGATATACTCCACAATCAACAAAAGGTGGAGTTGCCTGATTTTGCTGATCAGATTCCATGATGCGTCCAGAGCTTTCTTGATTGACCCAATGGTGTGACAATCAGCTTGACCCGAAACACCTACTCTGTTGACATCTGAGCAATTCCAGGTTAGTGTAAATAGAGATGCAGAGGAGATTCTTCCTCTGGTGTGATCATATAACCCAAATAGTGAGGCAAGTTTTGAGATTCAAGGGGCACTGGGAGGGATGGTGACTATTTTACTTGCACAAAGAGCATTTCAGGAGACGAGCATGAATGGAAACAAACACTCTGTCCAAGTCAGTAAGCTGAGTGAACCACAGAAAGATCACAAGATCCCTGAAGGACATGGCTTGTAGGAATATTGTCTTAAAAGCAGAAGTTCAACATGATTATTTAAAAAAGTGAGCAAAGGGCTCTATAATATGGATAGTAGATGTCTTATTGCTGAATTATGAACACTGATATTAACTACGTTAAGTGAAGGCTGCAGTGCTTTAGCTGTTCTTCAGAATGAGTCATTGATGGAGTAATTTTGGTAGGGTTAGGGTTAGGGTTAGGTTATTTCATGTCTTCTCCAAAATGTGATCATTTCTCTCATGTTGGTTTAGTTGGACTTACAAAGTCGTTCATAATACTTTCAAGACTTTTCTTGAGATCTTTTAGCTTACTTTGTGCTGACAGGTTATCTCCAAGTTTTTTCTTAAATATGCAGGTTCAGCAATCGTGAGACTTTTGTCTGGCTCATGAATCTGAAGCTAGCTATCCAGAAAATGTGGTTAAGAACAATTAAATCATGGTTAATAATTGAAATCATCATTTTAAAATGAAATGTTGCATTTGCTGTTCATCTTTAACTGAGTTTCTGGTAATCTAACACATATTTTTAATGGACTGCATTTTGTTAGTAGTTGTTTTTGGACAAGAAATTTGTGAAGCAGCCACAAACCAAAGAAAAACTTCAACGGACCATCAGAAAACCTGAAAAACTAATCATTAAGACCATAGAAAAAGCTACAAGATGTGTTGTCTCTTTTAAAGTAAATTATAAAGAAATTCAGAATGGTTTAAAAACACATTATTATAACACTACTACTAAAAAACCACAATAAAAATAAATGCCTGCTTGAAACCTAAGAATTTCTCAGTTGATGTCAAAATGTCTTCTCCCGGAGCAGCAGCGCACCAAATCAATAACCAACAATCTGCCATGTGAGACCCCTACACATCCACAAATTATCAGCTCTGATTTAGAAGTCCCTCTAATGGTTAGTGGAAACAGTTTTTCATGTTCAATAAATTGCACAGCATCATCATAGACCAGGCTGTCATGTTTTGTCACTTTTAGGCAGCTGTAAAAGCTGGACACTTTTAAACCAGAGCCATCTGTAAAGGGTCAATAATAATATCCACTACAACAGGACACTTTTACAGCTAATATTTACAACACAGATTATTTCTGGCAATAATAAAAGATGCAATTTTAAATAATTTTTTTCTTGTGTCACATTTACAATGGTCCAAAAGAATTTTTTTAAAGCAGTTTTGCACCACGCATAAAACACTGTCATGTCCAAACTGCTTCAGATTAATCCAGAAACCCATAACCCTAATTACTTTAAACAGTTTGTGAGCTAAATCACCCAAACTACTGTTGGGAGAGTACAGGCCTCTGCAAGTTCATGAAAATGCATATCTGGTTTTAAAACTATGTCCCTTCTGGCTGGTTTCCATTACCTTACAAAAGACTTGACAATGTAGAAGCATTTCGAATGATCATTTTTTTGAATTGTTGAAGCATATTGATGCCAAATGTTCCCACGACTCCCCTTGTCATTTTAAAGATGCAGTCATTGCTGTAGTTTTAAACAGTCTTGTGCACACAAACAGATTTGGGATTTATGTTAAAACCATGGGAATACGTTTCTACAGGCAAGCATTGCTTTTCTTGCATTAGAGAATGGGTCATGGAGGAACCAGGTCCAGGAGGAAAACCCTCTTCCAGTGACTCTCCAGGTTAATCTGGGGGGTCTCAAAGCATCCACAAACCCTCCTCAAAATTCTGGTTCTGCCTTGGTTCCTTCTCCTAATGGGATGCACTGGGAAACTGTGATCTTTACCATAGTAAAGTTAAGTTACAAAGAAACGCTAACAATTATTTAATCAAGTTAACCCAATCCCATATTCCTCTTCAGTGTGGTTTGGGTTTTGTTTCATCAAGAGTTGGATTTAAGTTAAACTCTGTAGAAAGTGGCCACTTGACCAAAAATGTTACACAGCTAAAGCTAAATATCCACTTGAACCAGTTTCTTTATAAGGTAGCATCATCAAGCAACTTAAGGTCTGATGGCCGGACATTCGCTTTCATATTTTTCCGGCAACAGAGCAGAATTCAGATCCATCAATTTTGGCAAGTTTTCCACATCCAGCTGAAGCACAGTATCCCTAGACCATCACACTACCACCACCACCCACTGGTGTCATGCTCTCTTTCAGAAATGATGAGTTAGCTTTATGAAAGGAAGCACACTATCCCAAATGTCTGTCTTATCAGTTCATAATGTATTTTCTGAAGTATTGAGGTTTGTCAAGACATTTTTGGCAAATCTGAGATGGGTCTTTGCTTTCTTTTTGTCAACAGTGATTCCCTTTAAATGAGGTCTCGGTGTAGCTTGTGAAACTGAACTGAGCTAGGCTATCTTTAATAGATTAGATCTTAATAAAAATAATAATAAGTTGCTTTGTGTATTTACACATTCGTTTGATAATCTGAAAGATGTATGTTGAAAATGTAACTTTTTCATGACATTGTATAAATCAATTGCAGAAACTGAATTTCCACCAGTTCCTGTTCATTTTCTAAGGCAGCATGAGCGTGGAAAACTTGTAGAAGTAATGGATAATAAACTTGTTGGGAACAAAAATGATCAAATTAAAGCCCACAGTGTTTAAATCAATAAACATCAAGGGGATTGTTAGTCTTTTTCTTGTCACATATTTATTCAATGCAGTGTATGCCACTGGCTCACGTAGGTTCAGTAGAATATCTGTAAATTAATAATAATGATTCAGTTTAATCAAATGACTTTCCCCCTAGATTGCGGTTTTTGTTTCTTCAACAGACGGATTGCGTTATGCTTTGTAGAAAGCTGCCATTCCACTGAGATCAGACCATAGGAGCATCAGGGTTGTTTTGGCCTCAGGCTCTGCAACCAGAAAGAAGTGAGGAAGCTTTCATCTCAGTCATATTACTTTCTCTTGTTGAAAGTGAGAAAAGATCTGAGGATGATTTAAAATTCCTTCAAATAATCCCTAGGAGAACTCTTATTTCTTCTGAGCGTCAAAGAAAACTAAAATGTTCCACATCTAAAAACAAAAAAGTCTGGTCAACATCTTATTTGCAGTGCACTTCAACCCTGACTGCAGGAGGTGGACGGAGCCTCGTGTTACACTGACAAACAAGGATGTGCTATCGAGTGCCAATGGCAAGCAGGACCGGATATAGTTTACGAGTTGACGGCGTTCGAGTGGTGGCCATGTCACAGGAAGGGAACAGCATGAAAGATTTATGAACCCTGGACTCTTTACTCAACAGTTTGCTTTCAATAAAGACTCTCACTGAAAATTTATTTTTAAGCTGTAAAAGGTAGAACTGAGTTTAGAAACCCGCAATGCAAAATGAATGTGAACTAAAACTGCTTCATTTACTTTTGTGGGGGTGGGAGGAGGCTATAAAGAGGCTGGTGGGTACACTAATTTATCTGTTTTCTGTTGACAGAGAAAACATATAGCAGTGTTTGCAGATAGCTAATGAAGGGAACCCAAACCATTTTTAAATAAACTCTTCACCCTGGATCTTACATGGTACCTTTGAGAACGTTTACTTGTTAACATCTCCGTCCTGCACACTTCGACACACACGGTCGCTTCCGAAATGACCAGAAGTAACCTCTGCATGAAGGTCCTCCTTTCCCCCCTTTTCCAACAGAGCCTGGACAGCTATTAAAGCTTGAGGTCTTTTGGTTTGTTCAGAAAGCAGGGCTGCAGTGTGACCACATGCTTTCACCAAACTAACGGCTGCACAGCAACACACAGTTAAAGACAATGAAAAACAAGATGTTCTAAAGTTTGCTGGGAAAATTATTTTAATGCATTTTGTGTTGTAGCACAACTAATTAGTTATTATGATAGAAAAATCATGCTTTCAGTTTACATCTAACTAATACTGAATTCATATCAGTTTCCAGAGAGGAAACATTTTCAATAACAAAAAGCACTTTAAGTGGAATTTAAGTAAATTGTACAATTTTATGTAAACACAGATAGAAAAAAAGGGAATCTTGCAAAAGGAATTATTTTATTGAATATACCAGGACATGAGTTCACTGCCCAAATAAATCAAAACTATTCATTCTAAACCACAGCTGCTGCATCCAAGAGCCCAAGTTAAAACACCAGGTATACTTGTTTATATCTTAAATTGCTGCAAAAACCAGTCAAGTTGGATAGATGGATGAACAGACAAAAAGATAGAAGAGGAGGCAATGTTATTTGTTTCTGGTGTCCAACTGGCTAAATGTTAAAATAGTGTGTAAAACGCAAGATCACAACACTTAGAATGTACTAGCCAAAAATAATTATGTTACAAATTATTGCATAATCCTTTGCAATATGAATACTTCATCCTGATATTGCGACGGTGACATATTTGCAACATTGTGCAGCCTCACTCTAAGGTTTTCCAGACTATGTCGAAACTCTGCAAAATAAATTATGGAAAATAATCGGAAAGTGCTTATCAAGAAAACACTTTCTTCGTCCAGAATAATAGTCAGTCTCCTCTCCGCCAGTGTTCCAACTCTTAAAATTCAAATAGACTCTTAAAGGCCCTTTTTCTCATTTCTATGTTTTAATACATTTGGTTAAATGTGGAATATAAACAGTTAAATAGTTCCACAGCTAACCAGGTGATGCTCACATCCAAAGTCTTAAATTAGACATGCTAACATTTTAGGTCTCGTCTCTCATAGGGGGACATGCAATTAACCTCCAGTTAAAGAACAGCTTTGCTATGCATATAAAAACCTGGCTCATCTGAGAACTGAACGTAGATGTAAAACAGATAAATATCAGATGAAGTGTGTGTGCTCCTCTCACATAAAAAGCCAGTGCGATTAGAGAGAAAGACATGGATCCAGATGCAATTTTAAAAGGCTCCAAAGGGATAAGCTTTGAAACAAGACACACACTTTTCCATTTGTAGAACATGAAGCTCAGCAGGTGGTGGAAACCTCTCAACAAACATGGACAGCTTACGGAAATCTCTCTGGCATAAAAAATTGATTGACTATGAGAACCCAAATAAAAACAGTGACTCGGCTCAGATCCTTTGGCACCAGAAATCTTTGTTGCACTAACAAAAAAATCTTTTTAGACATGGTCAGACCACGTATCCATATATATGTGTATATACATTTATATACATGTCCACAGAAACACACTCCAGCTCTACAAAAACAAGACAGGGCCTTAGTTGCAAAGCGTTCATATTTAATATTCCAGATTTTTCAAAACAGAATATTTTGTCCACATCTTACACCTCACAAAAGTGTTCAAACCCCTTTAGTTTGCTCACATTGTGTCACAGTAGAGCCAACACGTAAATGCATTTCGTTGGGGTTTTATGTGACAGACTAACACACCGTACTGCAGAATTGAGAAGAGGAACAAATTTGACAAATAATTTATAAGGCGCTAACTGCTCAGGAGTGAGCTACCCTAAACCATATGTTACAGAGACGTAGCATAAACCTGCACTCAACAACACCTTTAGTTGTCATTACAAACACGCCAAAAACCTTCAGGCCAAAACAAAGGAGCCACCAAGCTGCCTGTGCTTGTTCCTTCAGTACCCACCCAAAGTCAGACATTGACACACTATCAAAGACAGTCATTGAGGCACTGTTATCACGACTTGGCACCAAATACACTTGAATTGATATTGACAAGTCGTATCTTGCAGTGTGCGCATATGGAGTACAGTACCAGTTTTATAGGTGACCTGATTCAGCCTTCTTTCTAAGACTAGCAGTTCTAATCCAAACAAACAGGCTTTGGGTCAAAGTGACGTGCTGCCAAGTGGAGATGTAGGCTATCGTTTGTGAGCCCTCTTAACTGCACCTTAGAGAGCATGACTTGGCTCTGATAAAGTCAGTCTTGCCACTCTGTGGACCCTAGAAGGAAAGACAGTGGTGATGTTGGCTGCAGTCAGGCTGATAGGATGCCTGTGAGTGAACACTAACCACTTTCAGATAAAGGATACACAGCTTGGTTTGTGCTTTAAAACGCTGGCAAACAAACAAGCAGCATAAATCAAGGGCTTGGGTTAAACTAGCTTTAGCTATCATTGTTTGAGCTCATAACTCTGTGCACAAACTGAGACACAGCGAGATAAAGTGGGGCTTTATAAAGCTGTAACCCTTCAAAGAGTTTTTAAATTTGAAGTGAAGACATAGCAGCTTCCAGTTCCACTTTTACAGCTTCATAGATGGATGCAGCTCTCCGACTGCAGCAGGGCTGGTGTAAATGTTTTACAGCAAAACCCTGCTTTGATTTTGTGCTCAGACTACTCTGCTTCCTACAAACCAGTGGCATTTAGACATGGAACGGAAAATAGAGCCAAGAAGTCACTTTTATTACAGCTTAATTAAATTATGACCTATGTCATCACATTGGTTGTAACTGAAAAATGGTGACCACAAAAACAGAGTTATTAAATTTCATTGTTTAATCCGCCACACATCAAATTCAAGCCAAAGCAGTTTTGAGGTTTACAATAAAAACTGATCTTGTTTGCATTCAAGACCCCTTTGCCTTGTGTGTATTGTAAATTTGTGTTCAAAAACAGCAAGCCATACTGGATAACTGCATAGTGTGCCAGTCCAGTTTGACTGTTAATTTGCAAACTGAGGGGGAAATTCTGGAACTTTTTATTCTTTCCCATTCATTCTTTTCCCAAATAAAATTTAAAATAACAATCTGAGAGTGTCAGCAGCTGCTAGAATCAATCAGAATTATATTCATATTTACAATCAAGAAAATAAACGCTCAGAGTTTGTGATTGGTATTAGCTGCTAATAAAAGTTGTTAAAAACCTTATATTATCGCCCCTGTATGATTTACCGTCTTCTTACTGAAATAGTCATCTTATATTTTCTTCTTCTGGGGGTTCTAACTCTAACCTCCTTCAAAAATGAAATCATGTAATGCTTTTGACTTAATCAATGTTGGAATCCAGCTTAACTGCAGAGCTTTGTAATATCGACTGCTCCCTCTCACAGTGTAGCGTCAACCCTGGTCCTGATATCAAAACATATCAATGCATCTTATCACAGACCCTAAAGTACCTAAAAACCCCTGTACATTAACGAGACAATATAACACTTACAGCAAATACACGCTTATTACAGTCAAATATTAAATTTGACTGAGTTGTTATTCATGTTTAATTGGATTTTGTAGATAGCTATTTTAAAACTGGAAATATAGCGTACCTCTACATTTTTGGTGTACCTCTGAACTGGAGCAAAATATAATGTCAGTTCTGTGTTTTGTGAAAACCTTTATACAGTGCACCTCTCCAAACAGAAATTACAAATAATTTAACAATTGTCCTCTTGAACATTTGATACTTAATGTTATCACAAAAATAAGCCTTAAATAATGTATTTCAGCTGAGGTTTCATGTTGGCTTTGCAGTTTTTTTTTCCTTAGAAGTCTGAATGACGCTTGCCCAAAGTTTGTTACTTATTCATCCTGCTGAACTTACAGGTGGCTATGGTGAAGCTTGATAAGATGGAGCCTGACTAAAGAATGCGAGTTGGTATGGGCTTAAAAGTGAAACGTGAGACGACACAAGTGTCTGGTGCAAAGTGGGGGAGCACGCTGGAAGCCGCTGCCCTTGAATGAGAACAGGTATTGTGCAACTGATGCCCTTTAGAGGTGCTCAACAACAAGGATTTGCGCTTGGATGCTCTCATTCTTATTGGTTATTCAGTAGCTCATATGGCTGGTGCATCCAGTCGTCAAAGTGGTACCACATAGGAGCTTTATGCTCTGTATTTCATCAAGAACCAGCAGTCAGCTTATTAGACTTGGTTTAAGGCGAACATCAAGGCAGCAATCTGGTAGTTGTTGCACCACAACCCAATGAATGCACGTGTGGAAAAGAAAGGAAGCAAACAACAGCTCATTCATATTTGATCACTTCTGCATTTCCTTCAAAAGCTCAGACTAGGTTTCCTTTATGTCAGTATGTCACTTGTGGATCTGCGGCGGTTCCTGGGAACCTGCCACATGGACATACTGTATCATCCCTCGTTTTTTTACTTCATTTTTTTTAGTAACCACACCAGACTCTAATTATGTGTTCATGAGGCTCAGTTCTCAAGTTTTTAATTTCCTCACAGTTATAGATTTCTAAATTACAGCAAAATTTTTGACCTGAAAATATTACACCAATGTCAACATACTCTGCAAAGTTGCAAAGAATGTAGAGGGAATATTAAACTGATTTAATAAATCAGCATTTAAAGTGATAAGGCATGCGTACAGAATGAGGGAGATAGGAGATTTAAAAGAAATGTAAATAAAAAACAGTGGCTGTATATCTGGAGTCTAGTGCGATGGACTGCAGACTCATTTACAATTAAACATATCCAAGTACAGGTATTTGTAACGTGTCTTTCAAATTTTAGATGAGAATCCAAAATTCTCATCTCTTCCATTGACATTGTTGCACTTCACAAAACTGGCCTTTGTAGGAGCATGCCAAGAAAAAAGCCATTGTTAATATAACCCCAAAAAAGTCCAGCTTTTAGTTTCACATAAGCATTGAGGACACTACAAACACGTGGAGGAATGTGATCTGATCGGACAAGACCAGAAATCACGACCGACACTGAACATCGCCCTGAACGCACCACCTCTTCGGTGAAGCATGGTGGTGGCAGCACCATGCTGCGAGAAAGCTTCTGGTTTGTCACCTAAAATGGCGGTAGAATTGAAGTTGGTGGTTGTAAAGTAATAAAATGTGAGAAGGTTCAGAGATGATGAGTACTTCTAAGAGGCAATGTGTCGTTTGAAAGCAATGTCCAAAATAAATCATTGAGATTCATTCAGACAGCGTGGCTTACATTTGATTTATATTGATATTAAGAAAGCAGAGATAGTAACAGATTAATTGTATCCTTGGTCGTAATTCGTAATTCCAAACAGTGTTATAAATTCTAAGTTAACATAAAAGAGAGCAGCTATATTCTGTTTATAGTCCTGATAAGGGTTTTATGGGGGTGTGAATGCTGCTAAATAAAGCTTATAGGAGCCTTTCCTTCAGTAGGTGGGTTTTTTCCAATCGTAATAGTAAAGTTTTGCTCTATATTCCTGAGCCGTGACAGGAAGCTGCATCCAACATACGGTCCTAGCCCAGCTGTGGGTGTCATGTCGCAGAAGAATCTAAATGTTTTGTTTACTCATTGTGTGCCAGCACAAAAAGTTCAAGTGGACACCGCCCAGACAAACCTGCATTCTATCATACTGTGTTGACAGTGCACTGAAGAACACCTGTGTATTATCTTTAT